>WNWK01002144.1:0-222500 GCA_009830355.1 Cherax destructor | reverse complement strand
TACAAGATCTCAGGATGGAGGAACACGGTAGTACAAGACCTCAGGATGGAGGAACACGGTAGTACAAGACCTCAGGATGGAGGAACACGGTAGTACAAGACCTCAGGATGGAGGAAGACAGTAGTACAAGACCTCAGGATGGAGGAACACGGTAGTACAAGACCTCAGGATGGAGGAACACTGTGGTACAAGACCTCAGGATGGAGGAACACTGTGGTACAAGACCTCAGGATGGAGGAACACTGTGGTACAAGACCTCAGTGGAGGAACACGGTAGTACAAGACCTCAGGATGGAGGAACACTGTGGTACAAGACCTCGGTGGAGGAACACGGTAGTACAAGACCTCAGGATGGAGGAACACGGTGGTACAAGACCTCGGTGGAGGAACACGGTAGTACAAGACCTCGTGGAGGAACACGGTAGTACAAGACCTCAGAATGGAGGAACACGGTAGTACAAGACCTCAGGATGGAGGAACACGGTGGTACAAGACCTCGGTGGAGGAACACGGTGGTACAAGATCTCAGGATGGAGGAACACGGTAGTACAAGACCTCAGGATGGAGGAACACGGTGGTACAAGACCTCAGTGGAGGAACACGGTAGTACAAGACCTCGGTGGAGGAACACGGTAGTACAAGACCTCAGGATGGAGGAACACGGTGGTACAAGACCTCGGTGGAGGAAACGGTAGTACAAGACCTCGGTGGAGGAACACGGTAGTACAAGACCTCAGGATGGAGGAACACGGTGGTACAAGACCTCAGTGGAGGAACACGGTGGTACAAGACCTCAGTGGAGGAACACGTGTACAAGACCTCAGGTGGAGGAACACGGTGGTACAAGACCTCAGGATGGAGGAACACGGTGGTACAAGACCTCAGGATGGAGGAACACGGTAGTACAAGACCTCAGGATGGAGGAACACGGTGGTACAAGACCTCAGGATGGAGGAACACGGTGGTACAAGACCTCAGTGGAGGAACACGGTAGTACAAGACCTCAGGATGGAGGAACACGGTGGTACAAGACCTCAGGATGGAGGAACACGGTGGTACAAGACCTCAGGATGGAGGAACACGGTGGTACAATACCTCGGTGGAGGAACACGGTAATACTGTAAGGGTTATATAATTAGCCCTATTTAAGGACGTCTATTTCGCAGGTACTGAATAAATCCTCTCTATCATGAATGCATGGAGTTGGTGTGCTAAACAAGTGTTATTAATGGTATATATTACCGACAAGTTGAATGGCAAGTGTGCAACACTTGGCATCTTTTTCTTGCAAATGTTGTATACATCAACTTGTCGGTATTGAATACCATTAATATATTTGTCTAGCACAGCAACTCCATGTGTTCTTGGTGTGGAGGACAACTGTTGCTGGTACTGAGGTGCACACGACATGCACTGCCCATATCTCTTGCATTATGTATCTAACTTATCGAATATACCTAAAACACCTCAAAATGTGCTCCCTTTAGAGCAGCTGAAAAAAAACATATCATAATTTATACATGGAAAACTGTGGAGGTTTATAACACACACACACACACACACACACACACACACACACACACACACACACACACACAAACACACACACACAAACACACACACACACACACACACACACACACACACACACACACCACAGGCAAAACAAAACACACACCACACGCAGAACACACACACACACACACACACACACACACACACACACACACACACACACAGGCAAAACAAAACACACACCACACGCAGAACACACACACCACGCAAACACACACACACACACCACATGCAAAACACACACACACACACCACACGTAAAACACACACACACACACACACACAACACACGCAAAACACACACACAACACACGCAAAATACACACCACACGCAAAACACACACACACACACACACACACACTCTCAACACAGTTTTTATTCACACATTGGTCTTCCATATTGTACAAACTGATAACCTTCTGCTTAATGGTTGTGAATTGTGGCAGCCAATTCTTCGACCGCCCCTGCAACCTGTAGGTCTTCCTTGAGTTCGTCTCTGCCTTTCACCACCTACCTGTAAGTTACCTGTATTTGCTTCCGGAAGTCCCCTCCTCCGCGGTCCGATCCTAAACCAGCCCTGGTTAATGACTTGATTGATCATACTGTTGGTGGCTGCCACCTACAATCCAGCACATGCATCACAACCCGGTTGATCAGGAACTGTTTTGAGGAATCTGTCGAGTTCCCTCTTGACAGCTAAGGTCTGTTGGTAATCCCCATTATGCATGAAGAGAGTGTGTTGAAGAGTTGTGGTTCCTTTACACTTATTGAGCTCTGTGTTGACATCGCTCCCCTGCTTTTCATTGGAGGTATCTTGCACCCTCTGTCAAGCCTCTGTTTTCCTATGTAGTGATTTTAATGTACAGGTTTGGGACAAATCCCTCCAGAATCTTCCAGGTGTAGATTATTATGTATCTTTCTCACCTACGTTCTAAGGACTTCAGGCACTACCGGTAATTTAGGTGCTTGACTAAGTTGTACGAGCTACGAAAGTTCTCTGTATATTCCAGACTCATTTTCCTTGCATTTGCGATAACATGGTTGTGCTTCTTGAACGTGAGATCTTCTGACATTATAACTCGAATGTCTCATATTAGACTTGCTTTCTTGAGTGTTTTGAGTTTGCCTTGTACTCCGATCTTACTTTTATTTCCTCAGTCCTTCTGTAACATATTAACTGAAATACTCTAATATTAAACATTATATTGTTGTCAGTAGCCCACTGGAAGACTTGCTTGATGTCAGCTAGGATGCTCACTGTGATGCCACTGTGATGCAGAGTCTAGTGTCATCTACAAAGCATGATACAGTGCTATGATTTATGTCCCTGTCTATGTTAGATATGAGAGGAGAAAGAGAAGTTGAGAGACTACAGTGCCTTGGGGGAATAAAACTTTTCACTTTAGCAGCCTCTGATTTCGCTCCGTTTACTATTACTTTTTAGGTTCTGTTTGTTAGAAAGTTAAATATCATCTGTCCACCTTTGCAGTTATTCATTTTGCACACATGTGCTCAGTTATCCCATGGTCACACTCGTCAAAGTCTTTTGCAAAGTCAGTGTACAAAACAGTATGTCTATTTTGTTTGTCTTCTTGAATATCCAAGACCATATTGTAATGATCGTGCATTTGAGAGAGGCAGTAGCGGCCTGTACTAAACCCATAGTGACCTGGGCTGTGCAACTGCTTGGATTCCATGTGATTGGCAATCTTGTTTCTTAAAACCCTGTAAAAATCTTGATAATGTGGGACGTGAGCCCTGTCTGTCTAAAGTTTTTTGTAATTGCTTTACTGCCACCTTCGTGGGTTGGGGTTATATCATTGCTTTTAAAGACTGTGGGATTACTCCAGTGTCCAGGCTCGTTCTCCATAGAATATTGAAGGCACTTGATAATTTTTTTTTGCAATACTTGATGAATATACAGTTCCTGGCCAGGGTAGAGTGCATGGTCATGCAATAAATGGCTTCTTCAAAGTTAGGGTTTGTATCAGAGGTTATGAGATTGTTTATTATCTTGCATCTCGTTCATGAACGAGTCATTTGGATCGTCAATCTTTACGCTGATTAATTACTCGCTGAACACCGACTCGTGTTAAGACTAAAATATTTCACTTATTTTTTGTTGTCGTCAGTGTATGTTCCATCTCCTTTAATTAGAGATCCGATACTTGATGTTTCTGCCCTGGATGTTTCTTATGAGAAGAAATGTATTGGATTTCTCTCAGTTTTACTTGTGGGTTGTTGCTTGCTGTCTCTCCTAGAATTCGTGTCATCCTTCTCATTATAAACCTCTGAATGGGTCGTCATATCAAGACCTTCATCTGTAGGTTTTTTATTGAGACAAACTTGCAACAGGATGTTATTTATAGGTGTCTAGAAGGCAGGGAATACGGGGGAGGGGGGGAGAGACCAAGAATAGTCTTTTTTTTGAGAGCTGGGGATTGAGAGGGTAATAAAAAAAGTTGGGATGTTGACAGTTTACTTAAAAAAAATATTATGGCTGATATATAGTGTTTTGTAGCGGTGTGTCCATTCATAGGATGAACGTCGCTGCCTAATCTTTCTTCGGGGCAAAATCTAAAATTTCATTCCTTCTTTCCCTTCATCCTACCTCAACACGTTCCTAAGTGTCGTTCACACGTTCAGACATGTTAAGCACAAAAGCCGTGTAGACACGTGGTAGGTTGTAGAGGAGGGGGAGGATAAATGGAGGGAGGGAGGACACACTAAGAAGCTCAATTTACGGGCAGCAGCGGCATCTGTCTGACTCCCTTTGTTGTTTAAGGGAGGGATGCGTCGAGTGGAGGGGTGAGAGGGAGGTGTGGGTTTATGACCCGGGTATCACGGTAAGGTTTTCGTGTGTACTCACCTATTTGTGGTTGCATGGGTCGCGTCACAGTTCCTGGCCCCGCTTGTGTGTGTGTGCGTGCGTGTGTTTTAAGGTGTGTCAGAGTGTATTAAGTGAGTGGCAGCGTGACTGAAGGTGGTTATTACTGTGAGAGTCAGAGCTGACTCCAGTGTTCACTTACAATTGGTGTCCAGTCATCTTGGTGACATTATCGTACCACTTGCCACTAGACATCTTCAAAAGTTTTGTGATTACCTGACGCTTTCAAGTGAACTCACTACTTGTAGATTAATTTTATTCAGAATGATACCGGTGAAGATGTGGTAGACCCGTGCGAGGCTACTGACGCGTGACACCTTCACTCACGTCCGGGTATGAACTGTGTACACCCTCCCTCCCTCCCTAATACCCTCCCTTCCCTCCATCCCCTCCCTAACACCCTTCCTTCCCATCCACCCCCTCCCTCCTTCCCATCCCTCGAGGGGGGAACGGCCTAGGACGCCCACCTTGTGACCTCGCCCACCTTGTGACCTCGCCCACCTTGCTGAACACTTACTGATTTCAAGAAAAGCATAAACATCTTCCCACCGAAATTGTTTTAGTGAACAATATTATATGTAAATACCGCGGAAGGAACAGCTGGGAACTAACTCGGAATTAAGTGAAGAAACTTGTAAGAGTCGTGAATTTTGTCAACGTTTCATCATGAACTGAAACGTCGCTTAAAATTTACTCTCTAAATTGTGGGTTAATTTTGAACTCAGTATTTAAAGAGAGAGAGAGTTGTAACACTGTTTATTACGAGTATGTTAAAAACCTTGATAACTTTCATATATCTAGTGACTTTATACACTTTAATGAGTTTATACATTGTTGTGACATGTAGTTCCTTGAGATGGTGTGTCTGACGAAGCACCTGTGTGGTGGCAGGTGTGTGAAGCTTGAGTGTGTCTACACACCGCAGATGGTGTGTCTGACGAAGCACCTGTCTGGTGGCAGGTGTGTGAAGCTTGAGTGTGTCTACACACCGCAGATGGTGTGTCTGACGAAGCACCTGTGTGGTGGCAGGTGTATGAAGCTTGAGTGTGTCTACACACCGCAGATGGTGTGTCTGACGAAGCACCTGTGTGGTGGCAGGTGTTGAAGCTTGAGTGTGCTACACACCGCAGATGGTGTGTCTGACGAAGCACCTGTTGGTGGCAGGTGTGGAAGCTTGAGTGTGTACACACCGCAGATGGTGTGTCTGACGAAGCACCTGTCTGGTGGCAGGTGTGTGAAGCTTGAGTGTGTCTACACACCGCAGATGGTGTGTCTGACGAAGCACCAGTGTGGTGGCAGGTGTGTGAAGCTTGAGTGTGTACACACCGCAGATGGTGTGTCTGACGAAGCACCTGTTGGTGGCAGGTGTGTGAAGTTTGAGTGTGTGTACACACCGCAGATGGTGTGTCTGACGAAGCACCTGTGTGGTGGCAGGTGTGTGAAGTTGGAGTGTGTCTACACACCGCAGATGGTGTGTCTGACGAAGCACCTGTGTGGTGGCAGGTGTGTGAAGCTTGAGTGTGTCTACACACCGCAGATGGTGTGTCTGACGAAGCACCTGTCTGGTGGCAGGTGTGTGAAGCTTGAGTGTGTCTACACACCGCAGATGGTGTGTCTGACGAAGCACCTGTGTGGTGGCAGGTGTGTGAAGCTTGAGTGTGTCTACACACCGCAGATGGTGTGTCTGACGAAGCACCTGTGTGGTGGCAGGTGTGTGAAGCTTGAGTGTGTTACACACCGCAGATGGTGTGTCTGACGAAGCACCTGTGTGGTGGCAGGTGTGTGAAGCTTGAGTGTGTCTACACACCGCAGATGGTGTGTCTGACGAAGCACCTGTGTGGTGGCAGGTGTGTGAAGTTTGAGTGTGTCTACACACCGCAGATGGGTGTCTGATAAGCACCTGTGGTGGACAGGTGCAGTGAAGCTTAGAGGTATGTTACACACCGCAGATGGTGTGTCTGACGAAGCACCTGTGTGGTGGCAGGTGTGTGAAGCTTGAGTGTGTCTACACACCGCAGATGGTGTGTCTGACGAAGCACCTGTGTGGTGGCAGGTGTGTGAAGTTTGAGTGTGTCTACACACCGCAGATGGTGTGTCTGACGAAGCACCTGTCTGGTGGCAGGTGTGTGAACCTTGAGTGTGTCTACACACCGCAGATGGTGTGTCTGACGAAGCACCTGTGTGGTGGCAGGTGTGTGAACCTTGAGTGTGTCTACACACCGCAGATACGGAAGCATACAAGGTCTGTATTAAATACGTACCATTGAGGAAACCCAAAAGAATAGCAGATAGAGAGAGCGTAGATGGTATAAAAGAAAACGGGTTACCGAATTGTTTAAAACGTACCAACGGAGGAAAGTTAGTCTTAACCAAGAGATCACTGATTTAGAACACAAACTTAGGATGTCATAGCAAACACAAGAAGCACAAAGGGAACAAAAGGCCATCCAGGATATTGCAAGAAACCCAAAATATATTTATTCATATTAAAAATCCAAGCCAAGAACTACCTGTAGAATTGGACCATTAATGAAAGGAGACCGATATACTGACGAGGAACAGGAAATTAGCGAAATTCTAAAGGAACAGTATGAGTCGGTGTTCAGCAATCCACTAAATGACAGCAAGGTAGAGAATGCAGAAACATTTTTCACTCAAGCAGAAGGCCGCGCATACCAAATAATTGACATTAGTACCATCCCATAGATTTAGAAAAAAGAAATTGAAATCATGCCCACTCAGTCTGCACCTGGACCAGATTCATGAAATGCCTTATTTATAAAAAAAAAAAATGCATGAGCCTGGCCCATGGCCGGGCTCCGAGAGTAGTGAAACTCTCGAAACTCTTCAAAGGTAAGGTACCACTAACAAGAGTCCTCAGTATTCTCTGGAGAAAGAGCCTAGACATAAGTGAAATACGACCTTAAAGAGTGCAGACATAGCTCCTTTGCATTAGGGAGGTAGTAGAGCACTAGCTAAAGTTTACAGACCTGTTGCCCTGACTTCCCACATAAAAATCTTGGAAAGAGTGATGAGACGACAGATTACAAATTTCATGGAGCAGCACAAACATCCCCCAATGAAAAACAGGGGTGCCACTAGCACGTTAAGTGGCAACACAATAAGTGTCAGGGGCTCAAGACTGTTCAACTGCCTCCCAACATACATAAGGGGGATTACCAGTAGACTCCTGGCTGTCTTCAAGCAGGCACTGGACAGGCACCTAAAGTCGGTACTTGACCAGCCAGACTGTGGTTCGTACGTTGGACTGCATGCGGCCAGCAGTAACAGCCTGGTTGATCAGGCCCTGATCCACCATGAGGCCTGGTCACAGACTGGGCCGCGGGAGCGTTGACCCCCGAAACTCTCTCCATGTAAACTCCAGGTAAACAATCGACATAACCCAAACCAACATGGTTTTAGAGCACGACGATCATGCCTGTCACAGCTGCTGAACCACCTTTGATACCTTTGATGAATTTCGAGAGTTTCTACTCCCGGAGCCCGGCCATGGGACAGACAGAATTACGGAGGCTTTGAAAGACAACCAAAATGCAGATGTGATACACACAGATTTTGCAAAGGCATTTGACAAATATTATCAAGGGGTGATTGCATGCAAAATGAGAGCCATAGGTATTACGGGAAGGTAGGAATAGTAACAGCAAAATCCAGCATCAGCGAGGTAAAAAGCTCAGTTTCCCAAGGCACTGTCCTGGCACCTCTGCTCTTTCTCATCCTCATAGCAGATATAAATTTAAACACCCGTCACAGTTTTGTATAATCATTTGCAGATGACATTAAAATAGCACGAAGGTCACTTCGGTAGAAGACAGTGAAAAATTACAGAAAGATATAAGTAGTGGAGAAGAACATGACGTTCAGTGGTGGTAAGTTCCAGCTGATTTGGTACGGAAAGAATGAAGAACTCAAAAGAAGCACTGTATACAGAATTCAAGATCGTCAAATAGAACGAAAGGAACACGTGAAAGACTTGGGAATAATTATGTCAGCTCACGTTTCTTTCAAAGAACAAAATAAGACAAAGGTCACAACAGCCAGGAGGGTGACGGGGTGGGCAATGGGAACCTTCAAAATAAGGGAAATAATGCCTGTGGTGACACTTTTCAAATCGCTAGTGCTCCCTCATTTGGAATATTGCTCAGTTTTGACAGCCCCGTTCAGGGCAGGAGAAATATCAGAGCTGGAATAAATACAGAGATCGTTTACAGCTCGCATAGAGTCAGTAAGGCATTTAAATTACTGGGACACCTTAACCTTAACGTGTTAAATATGTACTCACTGGAACGGAGGAGAGGTACACGATAATATATACCTGGAAAGTACTCGAGGCCCAGGTCCCAAATCTGCATACTGTCATAACATACTGGAGCGAGAGAAATGGGAGGAAGGGCAAAATACAGCCAGTGAAAAGCATGGGTGCGCTGAGCACAATAAGAGAACACTGTATCAACATTCGTGGCCCCAGATTATTCAACATTTTAACAGCAGATATCAGAAACACTGCTGGAACAAGTGTAAAAGTCTTCAAGAGGAAGCTGGACACGTATCTTCACCAGGTGCTAGATCAACCAGGCTGTGATAGATAGGTGGGGCAGCGGGCCTCCAGCAGCAACAGCCTGGTTGACGAGGCTAGCACCAGACGAGCCTGGCCCATGGCCGGGCGCCAAGAGTAGAAAGACTCTCGAAACTCTTCAAAGGTATGAGGTATGGTGTGTGTGACGAAGCACCGGTCTGGTAGCAGGTGTGTGAAGCTTGCACACACCTGCGTGAGTAAAGGTGTGTTGGTTCCAAGCTGGTGATGCATACTCACGTATTTGGTGCGTATCATCCTGAATAATTCCTTCAGAAATTTGAAGTTTATTTCTTCGGTTGAGGAAAGTTAAACGTAAGCCGTTTCTGGTGTTTTATTAAGCGAGTCTCCGGAGGTAGGTTCAGCGTGATGTTTACTCCTTCCTCTCCTTCCCGTTTATCATTCACGTCTGCTGCTGCTTTCCATTATTACTTGCAGAGTTATCAACCTGTCCTTATTAACGATCACCCAACTAAGTGTACTCAGTAAATCGTGTTTGTGGAGGTCGAGGGACCTGGCCCTACCTTCTAGTCTACTTTGATCAACACGTACCTTTGCAACAGTTACCTTTGCAGTGCCCCTAGGCACTGTCCTGGCACCTCTGCTGTTTCTCATCCTCATAGCAGACATAGATAAAAACACCCAGCACACTTTTGTATCATCATTTGCAGATGACACTAAAATAAGCATGAAAGTCACTACGGTAGAGGACACTGAAAAATTACAGGAGGACATAAGCAGGGTCTTCCAATGGGCAGTGGAGAACAACATGACGTTCAATGGTGATAAGTTTCAGCTGCTTAGGTATGGAAAAATGAAGAACTCAAAAGGAACACTATATACAAAACGCAAGAGGGTCACCACATAGAACGAAAGGAACACGTAAAGGACTTGGGAATAATTATGTCTGCTGATCTGTCGTTTAAAGACCATAACAAGACAAAGATCACAACAGCCAGGAAGATGACGGGGTGGGTATTGAGAACTTTCAAAACAAGGGAAATAATGCCGATGGTGACACTATTCAAATCGCTAGTGCTCCCTCACTTAGAATACTGCTCAGTGCTGACGGCCCCGTTCAGGGCAGGAGAAATAGCAGAGCTGGAACAAATCCAGAGATCGTTTACGGCTCACATTGAGCCATTGAAACATCTAAATTATGGGAACGCCTTCAAGTCTTGAACATGTACTCATTGGAGCGGAGGAGAGAGTACATGATAATATATACATGGAAAGTACTTGAGGGCCTGGTCCCAAATCTGCACACTGCCATAACAACATACTGGAGTGAGAGATATGGGAGAAAGTGTAAAATAAATCCAGTGAGGAGCAGGGGTGCGGTGGGGACAATACGGGAGCACTGTATTAACATCAGGGGTCCCAGACTATTCAACATCTTACCAGAAGATATCCGAAACACGGCTGGAACCAGTGTAGAAGCCTTCAAGAGGAAACTGGACAAATATCTTCACCAGGTGCCAGATCAACCAGGCTGTGATGGATATGTGGGGCAGCGGGCCTCCAGCAGCAACAGCCTGGTTGACCAGGCAAGCACCAGACGAGCCTGGCCCATGGCCGGGCTCAGAGAGTAGATACTCTCGAAACTCTTCAAAGGTCAAAGGTCAAAGGTAAATACGTAGCGTTAACCTGGAGTGGCTTCCGGAGGCCATTGCTCTCGCGACCTGGTCCCAGACCAGGCCTCATGGTTGCTGGCCTGATCGATGAAGCTGTTAGTGCCCGCCGCCGGCAGTCCAACGTATGTACCACAACCCGGTTGATCACGAGTTGCTTTGAGGAATTTGCGAGTTCTCTCTTGAAGACAGCTAGAGGTCTGTTGGTGATCCTCCTCATGTATGAAGTCTCTCTCACCGTACTCATTGCTCACCTTTTTCTCATTGGAAGTATCTGCACCGTCTGTCAAGCTTCTTGTATCTTCCAGGTGTAGATTATGATATATTTTTCTCGCCTACGTTCTAAGGAGTACAGTTTTAAGGATTTCAAGGACTCCCGGTAATGTAGGTGCTTGACTGAGTTAATACTAGTTGTGAAGGTTCTTTGTACATTTTCCAGCTCAGCAATTTCGCCTCTCTTGAAGGACACTGTTGGTGTAATTGAAATTTATCTTCATTGAACATCATTCAGCATTTTACCATAAGATATCAGAAACACTGTTGGGACAAGTATCTTCACCAGGGACCAAATCAACCAAGCTGTAATGGATATATGGGTCAGCGGGCCACCAACAGCAACAGTCTAGTTGACCAGGCAATCACCAGATGTGTTATCCTTGGAACGCAAGCGAGAAATATACATCATAATCTTCACCTGGAAAATCCTAGAGGGACTGGTCCCAAATATATATATATATATTTTGCTCCAAAAGTAACTTAACACGCCACAACTTTACTATATTATTCTTAATATAATTTAGCTTGATCCTTCTCACTTTATTTGACGTGTTTTGGGAAAAAAATATCATTGCTTTAAAAGCCAAGGCTACAACTCTGGTTTAAAAGTCTGACATGTAGACTCGTAGTGTTGGTGGGGGATGGGGGAGGAAAGCCTTGATATGACACTCACTCTGCCTCTCCATCATGTCATAACACTCACTCTGCCTCACCAGCATGTCATAACACTCACTCTGCCTCACCAGCATGTCATAACACTCACTCTGCCTCACCAACATGTCATAACACTCACTCTGCCTCACCAACATCCAGACTTTTCTTTCATTTTACATATTCATCTTATATCCTCATAACCCAACACATCAATACTCTGTCTCTTTCTCCTTCTTCCCCTCCCCTCCCCTCCCCTTCCCTCCCCTCCCTCCCTCCCTCCCTCCCTCCCTCCCTCCCTCCCTCACTCTCTTCTCATCTCCCGTCTATAGTCTTCCTCCTTTTTCTCTTATTCCTCACCTTCCTCATTTTCCTCCCTTTTACTCTTATTCCTCTTTTCCTTTTTTCTTTTTGCCTCCTTCCCCCTTTTTTCCTCTTTTCCTCCTCCCCTTCTTCCTGTTTTCCTCTCTTTTTCCTGCCTGCTCTTTTCCTGCCTGCTCTCTTCTTCCTGCCTGCTCTCTTCCTGCCTGCTCTCTTCCTGCCTGCTCTCTTCCTGCCTGCTCTCTTCCTCTCCCCAGCCTCCGTGTCTGCTCTGGTGGTCACACCCTCAGCTACACAGAGAAGTGTTTCCTGGTACAGACTCTGGTTATATTTCCGGGTTGAATACTGTCTGGGCTGGACACTAATTGCTGCCGTCGCTCGCAAAGCCCGGCACTTCTTATTACCGGCTCACCACACCTCCAACTTCCTTTATATGCAAACTATCACCGCTCTTATCTCTATTGAAATCTCTCTCTTTTAATTCTCCCTGTTATCTTGTTTCATTGTATTTCCCTGTTCCTGCACTTCAGTTTCAAATATTTCATTTGTATTTCCATCTCCCTTTATTTATTTCTTCTTACGTATTTATCTCTATATTTTTTTCGATATATCTTGCTTACACAATTTTATCTTGATTTAAGCTGACGTTTATATTTCTTGAATTGACTAATATATTATTTTCCTTTTTTTTTGTACTTATTTTCATGCACACGCTGTTAGCAGACAGCTCTGCTAACCCTTGTTATATTAGCTCAGTATATCACGGCAGACTTCCTCCTTCCCTTCCCCACACACACTTTTTCATGAGTGGATTTGTAAAAAATATATCTTGGAATTAGGTATATTTAGTGAGAGTTGGTTTGAGTTCCACTGTAATCCACCTTTAGTAAATGATGATTGAATCCAAACATTTCTTCAACTGTACACTCTGTGTGCTCAATAATAACTCGCATAACGTAAGAATAATTAAGAAACACAAGAGATTAAAGAATGTATAAAGTAAATTAATAACTAAAGTGTAAAGAATACTTATCAATGCTCACTAATAATACACATGGAGGCAGAAACTCGGGAGATGGATTGATCTGTATATTTCGACCCCTTTCTGCGATCCTCTTCAGCTGAAGAGGAACAACTCTAGCTGGACTTCCTACTCATTTCTGCAACATTGCAAGCTTTTGATGTGTTTATTGCAACACGAAAGGCCTAGATCTATCATTCAACTGCCTCCGTGGTTGTTTTGCATCTTGTATCGCTTGTTCGCGATTATTACTTATTAAGAGATATTTGAAAGATGTTGGTGACGGACACTGGGCATGTGTACCTCGTCAGACTAATGAAGTTTCTACAGGAGCTGCTTGGGACGGCAAGGTAGGCTTAATATAATGCTTCTTTTGTTCACATTTTCTAATATAAGTTCGTGGTGGTTGGTGATGTGACCACGACGTGGACTTAGGCATCCCTCGTGCTGGACCTTCATATCAACATTTGCTGCACTTAGTGTTTTCTTGGTCTTCACGTTGGTAAATGTACGCAGGAATGTGTGTGTGTGTGTGTGTGTGTGTGTGTGTGTGTGAAGGGGAAAGGGGGTACAGGTAGGTGCACCACGATAGGTGCAGTGTGACACAGCACTACTACAGTTATAATGTGATCCACATCTTGTAGTAATCTCAGATGAGCGCAAATAAATGGGTGTATGAAGAATAACTGCAACAATTCGCATCATAACAACAATACCATAACTGCAACACTTCACATCTAACCCACGACGCCATAACTACAACAATTCACATCTAACCCACTAATTGGAAAAATAATCTAAAATTCCAGACGACTTTAAAGTGCGTTCTGAACCATTATTATCTCTCAATAATAATCCAGGACTAATGAAGCCTTAGTCTTTCTAATTTGTGGGTTGTGATTTTTAAGAGAGAGAGAGATATTTATTCCTAGGATGACTCGAGTCTGGAACATGTTCGTACAGCATAATGACATCAACGAAATGGTCAGTTGATCAAATGAAATCCTGGGCCCACAGATGGTTCCAACTTCATCCTGTTCTCTATTTGTATGTCTCATAATAATATAAAGGCTTTCAAATGAGCTGATGTAGGTAACAGTTCTTAGATTGAAAATAAGAACCTTAATCTAACCTTGTAAAACCCTGTGTAAAAAAGGGGGAGGGGAAGGGAAGGAGACAGGCAGACGATATTGAGATTTATTAAATATGTTTACCTAGCGTCTTCGTGTTAATGAATCCTGGGATCATCGCCCCCGCGCCCCAGTTTCTGCGCAGGTCTCCTGGTTGATGCCGGGTCATTCCGGTTCTTGCTGTTTACGACGCATAACCCAGTTATGTAAATTAATATACAAATCTAAGAGAAATTTTCCTCCCACAGGTGAGTGTATGCAGGTGACTTAACAACACCAGAAGAAGGGTGTTGTGTGACTACAGGTAGGTGTAACCAGGTGACTTAACAACACCAGAAGAAGGGTGTTGTGTGACCACAGGTAGGTTTATCCAGGTGACTTAACAACACCAGAAGAAGGGTGTTGTGTGACCACAGGTAGGTGTAACCAGGTGACTTAACACCACCAGAGGAAGGGTGTTGTGTGCCATTGTGCACTCACTGATTTGTGTTTACAGGGATCAAGGCTTGCCTTCTCCTCCCACCTCTAAAGACCGCGTAAGTTTCCCTGTCTTCTAATAACATGTTCATTTTTGCACTGTCCTCTATTTGTCCATAATTACTATGGCATCTCCTTTGTCTTTCTTTCGTAAGGTGAAGTGTAACAGTTGTGAGCTTTGCTGGAACACAATTGTCCTCAAAGATATGTTAAGTCATACCATGAATTAAGGAAAGATTTTAGGCTTCACCTTACGAAAGCAGACGAAGCAAATGCGATAGTAATTATGGACAAGGTAGATAGTGCACAAATGAACATGTTATTAGAAGACAAGGTTACTTACGAACCTCTTAAGCTTCGTTGGCAGGCTTTACTAATTTCTCTTCTCTTAAGCATAATCATACTCTTAAAACTGTGTATAGTGTGTGACATCATTTACACACACTGTTAATTCCACCTCCCTACTGCTCTGATACTTAACACTGCTTCCTTTGATTCAACTGTGATTTTAGCATCCACCTGTGTCCCCTTTCTCGCATTTGAAATAGTTAATTAGCCATAGTTGCTTCGTCAATTCTTCCAAGTATCTTGCATGTTGTGATCAGGTTCCTTCAGGCTCTGCTCATAGTGAATATACCTCAGCTCGGGGAATAATTGGTCGCGAACCTTTATTCCTTTTCCAGCTTATAATTGGGCAGGTGTTGGCTTCAAGGTGGAGCTGTGTATTCTAAGATGGGCACGACACGTTGGGTACAGAACTCTAAAGAACTGTTTACGTTCCTGAGGGCGATTATGAGATTTCCCTTTTCGTCCAAATGTACTGTGCTTGCAGCCTATGATATGTAAACAAGTTATGGATATGATTTGGATTTGTAGACCTCCAGTTATTTCCATTATGATAATTATGACAGCGAATTAATAATGTTTGCTACTGTTTGTGTGTAAAGCACCGAAATACCAAATGGTTATAGTGTTTTGTAAATCGTTAAACTCTACTCGATTTAACAGTGTGTATGAATATTGCGGCCACACGTTGCTGATAGTGGTAGCAGCGTGATGGTAAATTTAATGACTGTAAAATCTTACAAGTTGATTTAGATAAATTGAGCAAATGTAGTGATAGATGGGTGATGGAATTAAATGTAGATAAAATGCAGCCTCCCTTCAACACCACAAGCACAACGAAACTGAGGAGAGGCTAGAGCAGCTAAATCTGACGACATTAGATCACAGAAGAACCGGAGGTGACATGATAGCGACGTACAAAATGAGAATTTGACAGAGTAGATATTGAGAATATGTGAGGGATCTCAGGTACACCAGATCACATCTGCAAGTTAAAAACACAGATGAGCCATAGGGATTTTAGGAAGCATTTCTTTAGGCTTACAGTGGTCAGGAAGTGGAGCGACCTAGACAGTGAAGTGGTAGAGGCAGAGTAGGTATGACAGTGCTCACGCAGCCAGGAGAGTGTGAAACCTGTAGCGGATACCAGAAAGGCGGGGCCACCAACTTGCAATTGACCCCTGCAGTCACAATTAGTATGTACACACGCGCGCGCGCGCACACATGCACACTCACACAAGACATTGCTGGCAGTCTTTCGTATTTCTCTCTCCACTTGTTGCTCTCTCTCTTTCTCTCTCGCTCTTTCTCTCTCTCTCGCTCTTTCAATCTCTCTCTCTCTTATGGTAAAGACATAATTTGCAGGTAAAGCTTTAATATTGTTAATAAAGCTCTACACAGCCAAACTTTGTTGTAACACCAGGTGGGAGAGTGATGGTAGCGTGCAGTATGTTGTAACACCAGGTGGGAGAGTGATGGTAGCGTGCAGTATGTTGTAACACCAGGTGGGAGAGTGATGGTAGCGTGCAGTATGTTGTAACACCAGGTGGGAGAGTGATGGTAGCGTGCAGTATGTTGTAACACAGGTGAATGAGGTGCGTATGTTGTAACACAGGTGGGAGAGTGATGGTAGCGTGCAGTATGTTGTAACACCAGGTGGGAGAGTGATGGTAGCGTGCAGTATGTTGTAACACCAGGTGGGAGAGTGATGGTAGCGTGCAGTATGTTGTAACACCAGGTGGGAGAGTGATGGTAGCGTGCAGTATGTTGTAACACCAGGTGGGAGAGTGATGGTAGCGTGCAGTATGTTGTAACACCAGGTGGGAGAGTGATGGTAGCGTGCAGTATGTTGTAACACCAGGTGGGAGAGTGATGGTAGCGTGCAGTATGTTGTAACACCAGGTGGGAGAGTGATGGTAGCGTGCAGTATGTTGTAACACCAGGTGGGAGAGTGATGGTAGCGTGCAGTATGTTGTAACACCAGGTGGGAGAGTGATGGTAGCGTGCAGTATGTTGTAACACCAGGTGGGAGAGTGATGGTAGCGTGCAGTATGTTGTAACACCAGGTGGGAGAGTGATGGTGCTGCAGTCATGTTCGCTACACCAGTGAAGATGGTACGCGTGCGTATGTGTACACAGTGAAGTGATGGTCCGTGCAGTGATTTGTAACACAGGTGGGAGGATGTGCGTGCGATGTTGTAACACCAGGTGGGAGTGATGGTAGGTGCGTATGTTGTCAGGTGGGAGTGATGTACGGCTAGTTGTAACACCAGGTGGAGAGTGATGGTAGCGTGCAGTATGTTGTAACACCAGGTGGGAGAGTGATGGTAGCGTGCAGTATGTTGTAACACCAGGTGGGAGAGTGATGGTGCTAGCAGCCAGGGTCGCCTTCATCCTCACACACAGCCTCCGTTATGTCTCACATATGTAAATCAATTGGTCCCCTGTGGAGGAATGTACACGGGGCGCGCATGTGCGTGCGTGTGTGTGTGTGTTTGTGTGTATGTGTGTGTGTGTGTATATTCACCTAGTTGTACTTACCTGGTTGTGGTTGCAGGGGTCGAGTCACAGCTCCTGGCTCCGCCTCTTCACTGGCCGCTACTGTGTTTGTGTGTATGCACGTGTACACGTACTTACGTACCTGTCTCGGTCTACCAGGGTAGCCTTGAAATATACCTGGCTTCGGAAGTAGGAAAAATATTCTTGCACAGGTGTGCTGTTGGTGGTGGTTGCTGGGGCAGTGGTGGTTGTACTCGATATATAGTGGCAGTGGTTGTTTCTGGTAGTGATGGTGATTGCCTCTGCTGTGGTAAGGGTATGGTGATGGTGCTGCTAATGGTGCTTCCGCTAATGCTATTAGTGCAAAGACTTGTGGTGCTGGTAGTTGCTGCTGTTGTTGCTAATGCGATAGTGGTTGTGATTCTGGTGCTGCTTGTGTTGGTGCTACTAACGTTACTTCTGCTGCTGCCAGTACTGATAGTGTGGGTAATTTTTGTTGGTGTGGTCCTGGGTCGGTCTGCGGGAGTGGAAAAATTCCCGAAACTCATTGGAGGGATATCAAAGGTGGTGGTGGACATACTGCTGCTGTTTTAGTGGTAGTGCTGCTGCGGATGCTGGTATGTTGTTTGTGCTGGTGTGGTCTCAGGCATGGAAGTGCTATGCGGCTTCTGGCATGGTGCTGGTGCTGATGCAAATAGTACAATTTTTTCTTAGTATTCTTTGGAGAAAAAGCTTCGGTCGAGGATACAATCGTAGAGGTCTGATCAAAGCTCAGACCTCTGCAACACAATTGTCAACAAAGATTTGTTAAGTTATACCATGAATTAAGGAAAGATCCTGAACTTCACCTTACGAAACAGACAAAGCAAATGCGATAGTAATTATGGACAAGGTAGATTATAGTGGAAAATGAAATGTTATTAGAAGACACGGTAACTTAGGTGCCTCTTAAATAGTGGAGACACATGTGTGCAATAAGGAAGCAGGAGCTGTGGCACAACATTATAAAGCAGTATCACAAACATCTCGCGTCGTAAAAGTCTTTGAAAGGATGGTGAATTACCAAATTATAAACATTATAAAAAATCATGACCAACACTGCTTAAATTAGCATGAATTGAGAGTGGGAAAATCATGCTTGTCACAACTAATGAACTGTTACGACAACAAAGTTGTAGAGGAACGTCAAAATGCAAATGTAGTCTGAATGAAGTTCGCGAAGTTATTTGACAAATACGATCATAAAGTGAAAGCATATAAATAAAAGGCCAGAAGGAATAACGGAAAAGTAGGCAAATGAATATCCATTTAATTGAATAACAATGAAACACAAAGAATAGCAGTAAATATAGTAACATCTAGCGTTAGCAGAGTCGTAAGCTGTTTACTCCAAGGTTTTTCACCCTTATAGCAGATATAACACTGGCCACAGCTTCGTATCATCCTTTGCGAACGATACAGAAAATCTGCATGAAAGTTACTCTTGGTAGAAGATACGGAAACATTGTAAGAAGATGTATAGAGACTTGTCCAGTGGACGGTAGAGACTAACACAATGTTCAGTGGTGACAAATTCCAACTCCTCAGATAAGGAATAAAATTGAACTCAAAAGGGGACACTATATATACAAAACATATGATCATCATTTGAAAAGACAATTACGTGTGTAAAACTTGGGTATAATGTCAGCTGACCTGTCATGTGGAGAACACAATAAGACAAATGCTGCAAAAGCCATGAAAATTACAGAACTTTCAGGAGAGAAATAATGCCAGTGGTGACACTATTGAAATCACTTTTTTTCTCTTGCTTAGAGTACTGTTCGGTGATACTGACGTTTCTGTTCAAGGCAGGAAAGATGTCACAGCTTGAACAAGTGCACGACAAAAATTCAGTCAGGGAAGAGCCAATAAAACATTTGGATTAGTGAGAACGCCTCGAGTACTGGAAGTATACTGTGAAGCAGACGAGGGTGAGATACCTGATAATGTATACTTGGAAGATACTGGAGGAGGGTCTAGCGGCTCTAGCCCCAAGTCTACGCACTACCATAACAATATGCTAAGAGTGAGAACTATGGCAGGGTGTAAAATAGTTAAAAGCAGGGACGGTATTGGCATCGTGGTCCAAGACTAGTCAACCTGCTACCACCTCATATCAGAAATATTGCCCGAACAAGTGTGGAAGTTTTCAAAAGTAAACGGGAACGCTACCTCCTCCAAATTCCAGACTGTCCAGTCTGTGATATGTGAGCCAGCAAACCGCCAACAGCAACTGCCTGGTTCAACAGACAATGAAAAGAAAACCTTGATCCCAGACCCGATCGAGAGAGTAGGAAAACTTTCAGTCTGTCCTTGGTATACCAGTCTACCCATATATTAACTCACTGCGTGGTTGGTAACTAAGCTGCAGCTAGCATCTCATTACTCCGTTTGTATTGTAGATAAATGGTTCAGAGAACCGACAAGTTGATAAATATGGTGGAAACGTTTCACCACAAAGAGGCTTCATAAGTCCTGTACAAAGATGGCGTGTGTTGGGCTGTGAAGGAGCTCAGAGTGAAGGAAACACTCATACGCCGGTTAATGTTGGTTGTGGCACACATTACTTGTTGATGTTGGAGAGGCTCCTGGTGTTGATGTTGGAGATGCTCCTGGTGTTGATGTTGGAGATACTCCTGGTGTTGATGTTGGAGATGCTCCTGGTGTTGATGTTGGAGATGCTCCTGGTGTTGATGTTGGAGATGCTCCTGGTGTTGATGTTGGAGATGCTCCTGGTGTTGATGTTGGAGATGCTCCTGGTGTTGATGTTGGAGATGCTCCTGGTGTTGATGTTGGAGATGCTCCTGGTGTTGATGTTGGAGAAGGCTCCTGGTGTTGATGTTGGAGATGCTCCTGGTGTTGATGTTGGAGATGCTCCTGGTGTTGATGTTGGAGATGCTCCTGGTGTTGATGTTGGAGATGCTCCTGGTGTTGATGTTGGAGATGCTCCTGGTGTTGATGTTGGAGAGGCTCCTGGTGTCGATGTTGGAGATGTTCCTGGTGTCGATGTTGGAGATGCTCCTGGTGTTGATGTTGGAGATGTTCCTGGTGTTGATGTTGGAGATGCTCCTGGTGTTGATGTTGGAGATGCTCCTGGTGTTGATGTTGGAGAGGCTCCTGGTGTTGATGTTGGAGATGCTCCTGGTGTCGATGTTGGAGATGCTCCTGGTGTCGATGTTGGAGATGTTCCTGGTGTCGATGTTGGAGATGCTCCAGACGAGCCTGGCCCATGGCCAGGCTCAGAGAGTAGATAAACTCTCGAAACTCTTCAAAGATAAAGGTATTGATGTTGGAGAGGCTCCTGTTGTTGATGTTGGAGAGGCTCCTGTTGTTGATGTTGGAGAGGCTCCTGGTATTGATGTTGGAGAGGCTCCTGGTATTGATGTTGGAGAGGCTCCTGGTATTGATATTGGAGAGGCTCCTGGTATTGATGTTGGAGATGCTCCTGGTGTTGATGTTGGAGAGACTCCTGGTGTTGATGCCTATAGTTGATATGCATTGCCAGATTTGTGATTGCATGTCTTTCGGGTCTGACGTGAATGTAACACTGCCAGACATGATATAAATTAACTGGGGGGATGGGGGGGTGTTACCCGGAGTCTCTTCCGGAGGTCATCGCCCCCGCGGCCTGGTCCCAGACCAGGCCTCCTTGTTGCTGGCCAGATCGACCAAGCTGTTAGCGCCCGCCTCCCGCAGTCTAACGTGTGGAACGCGGCTGACTAGGAACTGATTCCTGGAATGTGTCGCGTTGCCTCTCAAAATAACTAGGGAGTTACAATGTACATTATACTTTCCAGTGTCGGTTTAATTAGTAAGTCACTATGTAATACTTAATGAGGGTTTATTTAATGTTTAATGAGGTTTTATTTAATGTTTTATGAGGGTTCATTTAATATGTTTAATTTCATTCTCTCATTTTAAAATAATGATGTACTTGAATCCCTTCAGCTTCGGGAATGTTTTAATTGGCTGGTTAGGGGTAGTTGGATAATTAAGAGGTCATTTAAAAAGGGCAGTAAAGAAGAGAGAGTTGGCGAAGGAGGGGTGGGGGAAGAGATTGAGTTTGGAAGGGGGATGGGGGAACTGGGAGGGAGGGACGGGGATAGGGAGGTGACAGACTGAAAAGAGTCTTGGTTAAGTGTGTGTGTACTGTGTGTGAATGGCAGGGAGAGAAGAGACGTCCATGGAGTGAGAAGGGGCAGGAGGAGGAGGATGGAGTGAGGGGAGGAGAGGGTTGGAGTAAGAGAAGTGGGGCTTGAAGTATAGGGGGAAGGGAAGCTGGGGAGAGGGGGGCTGGCGTGAGGGAAGGGAAATGAAGTAAAGGGGATGAGCATAAATAATGAAGAAAATAAGTAAAAATAAGAATGAGAGAGAGAGAGAGAGAAGGAAATATTCAAAAGGTAGAAAAAGGATTAGGAAGTAAAATATTCGTTGAAGATGAGAGGGAAGAGATAAAGGTGATAGTGTAGAGGAAGCAAGAAAAGCAGTGTGTGGGGGCTTAATGTGAAGCATGAGTCACAAGATGAACGAGGAAGAGAAAGAGAAGGAGGAAGTAAAGAGAAGGGAAGTGAGAGAAAGGAAAATGGAATTTTAAGGCAAGGGAGAGAAAGGTGAAAGGTGAGAGAAGGGAAGGAAGAGGAGGAAGGGGAGAAAGAGGAAGAAATGTGGTGAAAAGGAAGAAACAGAGGGAAAAGGAGGATACGAACGAATAATTGGAAGAAGAAAGGAAAAAAAGAGAAGGAAGAGGAAGGAAGGAAGAAAAAGTACGAAGGAAGGAGTATTGATCTCCTGGGAGGGGCCACGCTGCCTCGTCTTTGTCGTGTGTGTGTGTGTGTGTGTGTGTGTGTGTGTGTGTGTGTGTGTGTGTGTGTGTGTGTGTCGGGCTGCGAGAGTAAGAAAACTCTTGAAACTCATCAAAGGTTTATAAAAAAATGTGTGAACGTGTATGTATGCATGTTTGTATTTATGTATGTGTATGTGTGTGTACACAGCATATCAGTGTACACCTGCACATTGATATGCTGTGCGACACATTGTTATTGTTTGACACACCTGCCGCCTCACACCAAGATTGAGTGACCCGTAAAAGAGGAAACACCTTAACTGTCACTCATTCAATCACTGTCTTGCCAGAGGTGTGCTGACATCACAGTTCAAATGGCACTCTGAATTTCTACATCCCATTGTTCCTTCAGAGTGCAGGCACTGTGCTCCCCACCTCCAGAACTCAAGTCTGGCTAACTGATTTTCTTGAATCCGTTCATAAGTGTTACCTTGTTCGCACTCCAACAGTACGTTAAGTCACCAAACCCACTTGCCTCAACTTATGCCTACTTAACGCGCTCTCACAGAAACCTGTTGAATGTCCAAGCCTCTATCACTCAAAACCTAATTATCCTCCCTCCAGCCTCTCTGGGATGACCTACCTCTCCTTACACCCCAAATTTATACACTCAGTCATCGTAGTTTGCTCCGTAATCTCTAAATATCTGAACCACCTCAACAACTCCTCCTCAGCTCTTTGAATAATACTTTTCTTAACCCCGCACCTTCTAATATCCTAACTCTGAACTCACTGCATAATCTTCACAGCCGCCAGCCTCTTCCTCCTCTTCCTCGCTGCAACATCTAAAACCCTTGCTTCACTCAAGTGTTAGTACCACTATATTGTGCTGCATTACCATTTTGACCTCCATGGATAAACCTGTCTCCACTAGGGATGGGACGATACCAAAATTTTTGCCGATACCGATACTCAGTTTTATGCCCACCACAAATACGTGTGTTCACATACACAATGATTTCAGGATATTTTATCCATAGGAAAATTGACAGGGAGAACTGTAGTCCCAACGATGTACGTATAGGAAACAACAAAAATAATGGTGGCAAAAGTGCAGAAGTTTGAGTCAATATGTAAAGGAAACAACGTGAATTTAAAAGAAAAGCTAGTCGGGAAGACTCGACGTGTTTTTCCAGGTTAAAGGAATATAATAACAGTGGGGAATGTATTGTGGTGGAGCACGAGGTGTAAGCGATCATGCAATACTTAAGTTTTGAAGACCTCGTAGACGCAGGTGTGGGAGAGAACTGGAGGGAGGGGAGAGACAGGGAAAACTGTAATGTGAAGAGGAACTAGATGGTAAGGCGACATCAGAGATAATAAAAGTAATATACACGAGGTGTCAAGAGGTTAAGAGAGAGTCGTGTAAAGCAGGACGAAAAAAAGACTATCCTAGGGAAGATGCAAGAGGGTGCAGAAAAATTAAGAGCACAAGAAACTGAAAACTAAATAGAAAAGGAGAGAAAGAATGTGCAGTGGTAGGAAACAATAAAGGCTGAAACAGAACAATTTACTCTATAGCCATATAAGAAAGTTGACTTTAAAGGAGCAGGTTATGAGGCTGAAGAAGGGAGGAGCACTCCTGAGACTAACAGAAGTATGCTAGGAAGAGAGGTCTTCACAGAACATGGATCTTATAAAACTACTAGAGAAGATGAAATACACAAAGGCGGTGATACCAGACAATATATCTCCATGTTTCCTGAGGGGAATGTAGTGACTGAACCCACTGTCTCAGTATAGCAGAGTTGCTCCAGGTGCTGTAGCTGTCTTACAGCTTAAGAACGAATGTGGTCTTTATATACTGACAAGTGGATAGACAAGAGGCACTTAAGTTTGTAAGTTGGTATTATTGACACACATGCAGTCAGAATTTTTGGAGAATGCTGGAAGAAAGAGACTTTGTAGAGCGAACTTTTGTTACAAGCTGAAGGTTATTTCAGGGGTCAGCGCCCCCATGACTGTTTCAGACCAGGCCTACTGATTATACCTTTGATGAGTTTCCAGTCTTTCTGCTCCCGGAGCCCGGCCATGGGCGAGGCTCGTCAAAAATTATCATGTATTAATATTTTATTGTGGCAACGTTTCGCTCTCCAGGAGCTTTATCAAACTTGATAAAGCTCCTGGAGACCGAAACGTTGCCAAAATAAAATGTCACATTAGTTGCACTTGTGACCTTTTACCTAACAAAAATTATCATGGCCTGATCAAGCAGACTGTGTACACAGACCTTTCATGTGAAGTTGAGTCTCGTGATTTACGTTCAGGTACGATAACACTTTTTTTTTTTACTGCCACAACTTGGACACCATTTGTGTCAAGTAACTCTGTAGAAATGATGGTCTTATCTGTTATTATGAAAGGTAGCAGAGCATCTTGTCACTCTCCGCTCAGCTGGTGTGTCGTGTACCACTCAGCTGGTGTGTCGTGTCACTCAGCTGGTGTGTCACGTATCACTCAGCCTGTGTGTCACGTATCACTCAGCCTGTGTGTCACGTATCACTCAGCTGAATGCAAGTGCCAAATGAACCAGGTTGTGATGGCTATGTTGATCTGGGAGACGCTAGCAGCAACAGCCTGATTGATCAGACAGCCAACAAGGAAGCCTTGCCTCAGGCCAGGCTGCGAGGATCACTGGTATGAAATATTTAAAATCTAAGAGCGTAATGTTGAGTGAGAACAAAAGGACAGAAAAGTGGTTTTAACTTTCTTTTTGTTCCTAAATGTCGGTATTTTGTGAATTGTTGCCGCCACGTTATTCTTAATAAGAGGCAACAGTAGTTTTAAAACTGTGCCCGAACTATTTCACTCCAACGATAGAAAGTACCTTTCCTTTAATCCAGTGGTAAACATATATAATAGATCCCCGGAAGAAATAAAAGATAGCAAAGTCTGTACATTTAAAAAAATGGTTATAAACTTACTGTATAATCTGCGACTTGCAATGTTTACGTCGTCATAAAACAACACAAATAAACAAACCTCGTTTGTCTAGTGGGTTGATGTCATTATCTTTGTATAGCTTTGTGTGATGCTGTATTTTTCTGTGGCGTGTCTGTGTACACCAAGATGTGTACATATCTTATGTGTGTGTACATGTCGATAATTTAATGCCTGTTTAAAATATTAAAGTAATGCCCACTCCCACACCAGGCCTCCCAGTCAGTGACCTGATCAACCAGGCTGTTGGTGCTAACCGCACGAAATCCAACATGCACCACAGCCCGGCTGATCAGGGACTGACTTTAGAAACTTATCCAGTTCTTTCTTAAAGACCGCCAGGGGTCTGGTGGTAATCTTCGGTATGAATGGAGGTGAGTACGTTGGAAGGTGTTGGTCCCTTCACACTTAAGAGTTTTTCCATAGTGTACTATTTGCACCTCTTGTTTATCATTGCACCGTCTACCAAGTCTCTTACTGTCATGGGGAATAATTTGTGTACAGATTTGGAACCATTCCTTCTTTAATTTTCCAGGTATAGAACCTACGTTCGAAGGAGTACAGAGGGACTTCAAACGTTCCCAGTAATTTAGATGCTTAACAATCCATGCAGACAGTGAAAGTTATCTGCACATTCTCCAGGCATGCAGTTTAAATTGCCTTGAACCCAGCTGTTAGAGTATAGTATAGTACTGCAGCCTAGACAGAACAAGTAACTTGGGTATCATCATTGGCTTGGCATTCCTTGTTTTGAAGGTTCTACTTATCCTGTTTATTATTTTCCTTGCTGTTGTAATAGTGACAGTTCCGTGATCCTTGAAGGTGAAATCTTAAATGATCACTTCAAGATTTAAAATCTAAGAGCGTAGTGTTGAGTTAGACCAAAAGGACAGAAAAGTCATTTTAACTTTTTCCTCCCTAAAAGTCGGTATTTTGTGAATTGTTCCAACCACGTTATTAGTCTTGGGCATTAGTCTTACTCTCTATTGAGTGATTTGCTTTATATTCCGTTCTAGTCTTTATTTTTTCCAGAATAGAGGAGCAAAAGCTTATCCTCAATGAGCATCATATTGTTGTTAGTGGCCCACTTGAAGACTGTTTATATTATCTTAGATGTTTGCCGTGTCCTCAGTGGACGCCACTCTCACACAGATTCTAATATCGTCTGCAACGGAGGATACAATGCTATGTCCCTATGCCAGATATGAGAATAAGAAAGAGAACAGGATCCAGCACAACTCCACGGGGAACAGAACTTTTCACTATGGGTTCTATTCATTAGAAAAATATATATTCGTCTGCCTTCTTTTCAAGTTATTCCTTTTGCACACACGGTATTACACCATGAAGACACTTTTCAAAGGTTTTTGCAAACTCAATGCAAACTACATCTGCATTCTACCTGTCTTCCACTGCATCTAGGGCCATGTCGTAATAGTCAGGTAATTGCGAGAGGTAAAATCTGCTATAAACCCGTGCTACCTGGTCTACCTGGAGGGTATTCCTGGGATCAACGCCCCCGCGGCCCGGTCCATGACCAGGCCTCCTAGTGGATCAGGGCCTGATCAACGAGGCTGTTATTGCTGGCCCCACGCAGTCCAACGTACGAACCACAGCCCGGCTGATCCGGCACTGACTTTACATTTCTGTCCAGCTCCCTCTTGTAGACAACCAAGGGTCTACTGGTAATGCCCCTTATGGCTGGTGGGAGGTTGTTGAACAGTCTTGGGCCCTGGACACTTATTGTGTTTTCTCTTAGTGTACTAATGGCGCCCCTACTTTTCACTGGGGGTATGTTGCATCGCCTACCAAGTCTTTTGCTTTCGTAGGGAGGGATTTTTTTGTGCAGATTAGGGACCAGTCCCTCCAGGATCTTCCAGGTCTAGATTATGATGTATCTCTCTCGCCTGCGCTCCATTGAGTACAAGTCAAGTACTTCCAAGCGTTCCCAGTAGTTAAGGTATTTGACGGAACTTATATGTGCAATAAAGGTTCTCTGTACACACTCTACATCTGCAATTTCACCTGCCTTGAATGGAGATGTTAATGTACAGCAGTATTCCAGCCTAGAGAGAACAAGTGATTTAAAAAGGATCATCATTGGCTTGGCATCTCTTGTCTTGAATGTTCTCATTATCCATCCTATCAGTTTCCTCGCAGATGTGATAGTGGCACTGTTGTGATCCTTGAAGGTGAGATCCTCAGACATTACCACTCCCAGGTCCTTCACATTACTTTTCCGCTCTATTGTGTGATTAGAGTTTGTAGTATACTCAGTTCTAGCTATTATTTCCTTCAGTTTTCCATAACGGAGTAGTTGGAATTTGTCTTCATTGAACATATTGTTCTCCGTTGCCCATTATAAAACTTAGTTTATATGTTCTTGGAGATTTGCCGTGTCCTCAATGGATGACACTCTCATGCAGATCCTAGTATCATCTGCAAAGGATGATACAGTGCTATGGTTTACATCTCTGTCTATGTCTCATATGAGGATGAGGAACAGGATAGGGGCGAGTACTGTGCTTTGTGGAACTGAACTGTTTACTACAGCAGCTTCCGATTTAACTGTTTACCACTACTCTTTGTGTTCGATTGGTTAGAAAGTTGAAGATCCATCTGCCTATTTTGCCAGTTATCGCTTTAGCACGCATTTTGTGTGCTATTACACCATGATCGCACTTGTCAAAGGCTTTTGCAAAATCTGTGTATACTACATCTGCATTCTGTTTGTTTTCCAGTGCATCTAAGACCATATCATAGTGGTCCAATAGTTGCGAGATTCAGGAGCGACCTGCTCTGAATCTATGTTGCCCTGGAATGTGTAATTGTTGGGAGTGCAAGTGGTTTGCAATCCTGATTCTTAGAACTCTTTCGAAGATTTTTATGATGTGGGACGTTAAAGCCTCGTTCTTAGCTATTGCTTTTCTGCCACCTTTATGGAGCGGGGCTACATCCGTTGTTTTTAGTGACTGTAGAATTTCACCTGTGTCTATGCTTCTTCTCTATAGCATACTTAGGGTCCGTGAGAGGGGTCTCTTGCAGTTCTTAATGAACACAGAGTTCCACTAGTTTGGGCCTGGGGCTGAGTGCATGGGCATGTTGTCAATGGCTTTCTCAAAGTCTAGTGGAGTTAGGGTAATGTTTGAAATTTGGCATACAATGACCAGCTGGGTTTTGAGGTTCATTCATGCTGCCTTGGGTTGTGCAGTCGAGATTCCACATGATTAGTAATCTTGCTTCTTAAGACTCAGATTTGAATAATGTGGGATGTCAATGCTCTCGGTCTGTAGTTTTTTTTTTTTTTTAATTGCTTTACTGCCATCTTTGTGGAGTGGTGCTATATCAGTGATTCCCAGGAGCTGTGGGATGATTCCTGTGTCCAGGCTCCCCTATAAAAAGTTTGAAGTGTGAGGTAGTGGTTTTTGGCAGTTTTTGATGAATATGGAGTTCCATGAGTCAGGGCTTGGGACAGAGTAGAGGGGCATGCAATCGATGGTTTTTTCGAAGTTAAATGGGGTTAGAGTTATGTCAGAAATAATAGTTATATTGCATCTTCAGTCCTTCACCCATTTCTTTGTGTTCATCAGTGTAGGTTCCATCTCCTTTAAACAAGGACTCAGTACTGGATGTGGTTTTTGCCCTGGATTTTGTATATGAGAAAATGTATTTAGGATTTCTCCCAATTTCATTTATGGTTTCTTGTTCCCTCTGCCTCTCCTGGTCCTTGTATGATGCATTCAGTTTGAGCTCAATATTTACCATTTCTCTTACTAGTGTTTCTTTTCCTCCATTAGAAATTCTGCAGCCACTGAATTCTTTTATTCTCCGTTTTCGTCTGTAGAGGAATTGCCTCTCACTTTCTCTTTCTAACTTTTATTTTCTCTTTTCTTCACAGTGGTACGTGTCTGGGGCATACTTCAAGTACCATTGAGCTAGTCCTCTCTATAAACTGATTCAAATCTTATGTCTACCATATTTTCTTCCCAGCATATTTCACTATTTTATTTGATTCTAGTTAATGCATTTGTTGACAATTATTTTATTGAATACACCCTCGTGACTGGTTGCATGGTGCTGCTGAAGACTAGTGCGTGTTGTGGTCTGAATTATATAGTTGTTATTGACACCATTATGTTCCGTACCAGATCTTCATTGTTTGTCAATATAAGGTCAAGGGGATTTTCTAGTCTGGTTAAGTTCCACTATTTGCTGGCTTAAGGTGAATTTATTGCAGTTCTAATAGTTCGATTTTGTGAAATTGTTCATCTGAACCAGCTCCTGGGACTTCTTCTGGTTCAGGGTCCCTATTCATGGCATGGTCCCTGGTCCATGGTCTTTGGTTGACGGTCCTTGTTCAGGGTCTGGCCACATAGTCATGGTAGTGTACAGTATATAGCCTCGATATCTAAAAATTAATCAGAAAGTGACTAATTACGAGGGACATTTAATAATAAGGTGATTCGTTCAGAGACACTCGTTAAAAGTGATACTAATTAATGAAACTGTTGGACATTATGGGGAGGAGGACCACGGGTGCCACAAGTCTCCATCTGAGGTATTGAGTGCCCGGGGGGTAGGGGGGAGTCACTGCTAATCAACGCTGCCATGAGAGTCAGGTATCTTGCAATAAATTGCATCTTGACACTGGCACTTATTAGTACACATGCACATTTGTTAGTACACATGTATACTTGCTAGTACACATGTACACTTGTGTACTAACAAGTGTACACACGTACACTTGTTAGTACACATGTGCACTTTATGTCGGAGCCTCTTGATTGGTCGAGTATTCTATTGTGCTGTATACTTTCTTTCTTCCTGTGTTCACTTTATCTGCCTTTTTACAGTAAATAATTTTCGTATATTTTTAATTATTTGTAAACCTTTTCACTCCCTTTCTCCTTTTTTTCTTCCTTATCTCTCCCTGTCCCCTCTCTGCTCTTCCTTATTTATTTCTCACTATCCTTATATCTCCCTCTTTGCGTTCCTTCCCTTTCCCCTCTCCGGTCCCACTCCCTTTCTCTTGTCTCCCTCTCTCTCTTTTTCTTGTCCCTCTCCCTCCCTTTCTCCTGTCTCATGTCCCATCCCCTTCTATCCTCCCCTATATGTTCCTCTCCCTTCCCCTCCCAGTTCCTCTTCTCCCCTCTTCCTCTCCCTCCTCCCTCCCCCACCATGGCTCCTGCACCAGAACGAATCCATTGATTTGCCCCATGTGGATCGTGGTGTGTGTGTTTGGCTCCTAGTGTGTGCTTGTTTACCTGGGTTTATTTGTCAGAACTTAGGTGTTTGCTTTTATAGGTCTTGGCGTGTGTTTGACACATTGTGTGTGTGTTTGTGTGGACAATGATATATGTGAGAGGAGGAGGAGGAATCATGATTCGTGTGTATGTGTGTGTGTGTGTGTGAAGGGAGAATCATGATGTATTTATATGTGGCTCATGAAGTGTGTTTTTGTGCCTCATGAAATGTGTTTGTGTGCCTCATGAAATGTTTGTGTGGCACATAAAGTGTGTGAGGATCATGAAGTGTGTGTATGAAGATCATGAAGTGTGTGTAGCCATGAAGTGTGTTTTTGTTAGTGTGGCTTTTGGACTCTTACATTTCTTGCATGAAGAGGTGATGGTTCCATGCTGGCGCTCCATACTCCATGCCTGGTCTTAGGTAGGAGTCGAAGTCTTCTGAATGGCTTACCTTTGATATACCTTTGAAGAGTTTTGAGAGTTTATCTACTCTCTGAGCCCGGCCATGGGCCAGGCTCGTCTGGTGCTTGCCTGGTCAACCAGGCTGTTGCTGCTGGAGGTCCGCTGCCCCACATATCCATCACAGCCTGGTTGATCTGGCACCTGGTGAAGATACTTGTCCAGTTTCCTCTTGAAGGCTTCTACACTGGTTCCAGCCGTGTTTCGGATATCTTCTGGTAAGATGTTGAATAGTCTGGGACCCCGGATGTTAATACAGTGCTCCCGTATTGTCCCCACCGCACCCCTGCTCCTCACTGGGTTTATTTTACACTTTCTCCCATATCTCTCACTCCAGTATGTTGTTATGGCAGTGTGCAGATTTGAGACCAGGCCCTCAAGTACTTTCCAGGTATATATTATCATGTATCTCTCTCTCCTCCGCTCCAATGAGTACATGTTCAAGACTTGAAGGCGTTCCCAATAATTTAGATGTTTCAATGGCTCAATGTGAGCCGTAAACGATCTCTGAATTTGTTCCAGTTCTGATATTTCTCCTGCCCTGAACAGGGCCGTCAGCACTGAGCAGTATTCTAAGTGAGGGAGCACTAGCGATTTGAAGAGTGTCACCATCGGCATTATTTCCCTTGTTTTGAAAGTTCTAAATACCCACCCCGTCATCTTTTTGGCTTTCGTGATCTTCGCCTTGTTATGTTCCGTAAAATAAAGGTCAGCTGACATAATTATTCCCAGGTCTTTTACGTGTTCCTTTCGTTCTATGTGGTGACCCTCTTGCGTTTTGTATATAGTGTTCCTTTTGAGTTCTTCATTCTTTCCATACCTCAGCAGCTGAAACTTATCACCATTGAACGTCATGTTGTTCTCCACTGCCCACTGGAAGACCTTGCTTATGTCTTCCTGTAATTTTTCAGTGTCCTCTACCGTAGTGACTTTCATGCTTATTTTAGTGTCATCTGCAAATGATGATATAAAAGTGTGTTGGGTGTTTTTATCTATGTCTGCTATGAGGATGAGAAACAGCAGAGGTGCCAGGATAGTGCCTTGGGGCACTGAGCTTTTGACCTCGCTGATGCTGTATTCACATTATTCTTATATGTTGCAACTTTCTTATGCTACCGACATTACCTTGTTTTTGAGAGTTCACTCCCGAGTCTTGCTTTGTTCTAGGTCTTACTAGTTACCTGCATATTTTCCAGGTGATTGAGTTTGATTTACCTCCTGCTTCCATCATCACCATCTTTCTATGTTTGCAGTGAAGGCTTAGTAGCTACCTGGATCATTTTTTTTTTCAGTTCATCCTTTAAAATCCCGGAGTCTTCATCTGTCCTTATTCTCATCGACCGTTTTGCGTCATGGGCAAATCTTGGCTAGAATGAGCCAGTTTCCCGTTTACATATGTCATCAACATCATGGATGAGATGACTGACGTGTGTTACGTTCCTTCATTGTACACCTTATTTCTCTCTTCTGCCAAACAGCCGTCTCTGTGTGTCAGACATACCTTTACTCATTGTTGTTTTTCCCTGAGACTCCAGCCTATTTTGCCAGGTTGTAAATCAGCTTCTTCGGACAACGCTTGTTAAAGGTTTTCTGATAGTGTAGGAATATGTTTGCTGCTGTGTTGGTCAGTCTTGATAAGTTTGTGTAGTCATACTTCACATTTTGTTCCTTGAGTGTGATTGTGTAGCTACTTTGATGTATATATACACTGACTTGTGTGTACCTGCTTTGATATTCAGTATATGCAAACTGACTTGTGTTTTCAGGGGTGGTGGCTGGCTCTTGATGCCTCTCTCTTAACATACGTCAGCCAACATTGGTGGGGTTCGTCTTGGGTCTTATCGTACATACTCTTGAATCTCTGTATGGAATTTGCTTCCACAACTCTTATCCATTTCCTTAATTTTTTCTACCTTTTTTGTACCAAAGAATTACTTCTTAACGCCTCTCTTTCTTATTTTCCTTTAAAGTTTTCACCTTTATTCCCTAATGTAATTACTTACTTTGGCTACAGGTGGAGAACAATGCCCCAGGGATCCCAACTTCACCATTATTATTATGATTATTATTATTATTATTATTATTATTATTATTATTAATATTATTATTTTATTATTATTATTATTAATAATATTATTATGTTATTATTATTATTATTATTAATATTATTATGTTATTATTATTATTATTATTATTATTAATTATTATTATTTTAGCAACCATCATCGCCTTCATCGTCATCTTTATATTCATTTACTTTATAACAATTTCCAGTAGGATGAGCCGCAGTAGTAGACTAATACTCAGGTACCTGTTTACTGCTGAGTGACTAGGGTCAGCAGGTGTGTGGGGGGGGGAGGATGGATGGGAACAGTGACACACACAGGGCCAGGAGCTGTGACTCGACCCCTACAACCGCAATTAGGCGAGTACACATCACACACACACACGTACGTATGTGTGTACGTACGTAAACAAGACACCTCAGAGTCTTGATAATTGGCAATGTGGTGTTCTTCACGGCTGATTCCACTGACATCTTCCTCCCTCATATTCCCTCTTCCTTCTCTCTTTTCTATCTCTCCCCTCCTCCCAACCATTCCTCCCTTTCTCCATCTCCTTGCCTTTTTTTTCTTTTTACCATTCTCCCTATATCCCCTACAATCTCCCATCATCTCCGCCCTTTCCCTTTCTCCTTTGCCTTTCCTCTTATCTCCTCCCCACTCCTCTCCTCTTTTTTTCCTCTTCATTCTTTCCCCTCTCCTCGCCTCCTCTCCCCTCTAAGCCCTCTCCTCGCCTCCTCTCCCCTCTAAGCCCTCTCCTCGCCTCCTCTCCCCTCTAAGCCCTCTCCTCGCCTCCTCTCCCCTCTAAGCCCTCTCCTCGCCTCCTCTCCCCTCTAAGCCCTCTCCTCGCCTCCTCTCCCCTCTAAGCCCTCTCCTCGCCTCCTCTCCCCTCTAAGCCCTCTCCTCGCCTCCTCTCCCCTCTAAGCCCTCTCCTCGCCTCCTCTCCCCTCTAAGCCCTCTCCTCGCCTCCTCTCTCCCCTCTGCCTCCTCTCCTCAGCCTCTCTCTCCCTCCTCCTAAGCCCTCTCCTCGCCTCCTCTCCCCTCTAAGCCCTCTCCTCGCTTCATCTTTTACTTCCTCTCCCCCTTTCAACATTTCCTCTCCCACCACCTTACCTTTGATATACCTTTGAAGAGTTTCGAGAGTATCTACTCTCTGAGCCCGGCCATGGGCCAGGCTCGTCTGGTGCTTGCCTGGTCAACCAGGCTGTTGCTGCTGGAGGCCCGCTGCCCCACATATCCATCACAGCCTGGTTGATCTGGCACCTGGTGAAGATATTTGTCCAGTTTCCTCTTGAAGGCTTCTACACTGGTTCCAGCCGTGTTTCGGATATCTTCTGGTAAGATGTTGAATAGTCTGGGACCCCGGATGTTAATACAGTGCTCCCGTATTGTCCCCACCGCACCCCTGCTCCTCACTGGGTTTATTTTACACTTTCTCCCATATCTCTCACTCCAGTATGTTGTTATGGCAGTGTGCAGATTTGGGACCAGGCCCTCAAGTACTTTCCATGTATATATTATCATGTATCTCTCTCTCCTCCGCTCCAATGAGTACATGTTCAAGACTTGAAGGCGTTCCCAATAATTTAGATGTTTCAATGGCTCAATGTGAGCCGTAAACGATCTCTGGATTTGTTCCAGCTCTGCTATTTCTCCTGCCCTGAACGGGGCCGTCAGCACTGAGCAGTATTCTAAGTGAGGGAGCACTAGCGATTTGAATAGTGTCACCATCGGCATTATTTCCCTTGTTTTGAAAGTTCTCAATACCTTTACACCCCCCACTACGCACACCAACACTACCCACACCCCCACCGCCCACACCCTCACAACCCACGAGCCCACCACCCAAACAACCACCCCCACCCACACAACCACCCCCACCGCCCACAACCCCACCGCCCACACCCCCACCGCCCACACCCCCACACAAAAATCTTACCGTGGAGATGGAGTGATATTTCTGATGTTCTTCATTTCCAGGAATTAAATCGAAGGTGGGCAAGAGTGATGTAATTAGTGGAGCAACGCCCCCCTCCTACCCCTCCTTCCCCGGCACCACTACCCACCTCCTACCCCTCCTTCCTCGGCACCACTACCCACCTCCTACCCCTCCTTCCCAGGCACCACTACCCACCTACCCTCCTCCTTCCCAGGCACCACTACCCACCTCCTACCCCTCCTTCCCCGGCACCACTACCCACCTCCTCCCCTCCTTCCTCAGGCACCACTACCCACCTCCTACCCCTCCTTCCCAGGCACCACTACCCACCTCCTACCCCTCCTTCCCAGGCACCACTACCCACCTCCTACCCCTCCTTCCCCGGCACCACTACCCACCTCCTACCCCCTCCTTCCCCGGCACCACTACCCACCTCCTACCCCTCCTTCCCCGGCACCACTACCCACCTCATACGTCTCCTTCCCTGCAGCACCACTACCCACCTCCTCCCTCCTTCCCCGGCACCACTACCCACCTACTACCCCTCCTTCCCCTGCACCATAACCCCCTCCTACCCCGGCACCACTACCCACCTCCTACCCCTCCTTCCCCTGCACCACCACCCAACTCCTACCCCTCCTTCCTCTGCACCACCACCCACCTCCTACCCTCCTTCCCCTGCACCACCACCCACCTCCTACCCCTCCTTCCCCTGCACCACCACCCAACTCCTACCCCTCCTTCCCCAGCACCACCACCCACCTACCCCTCCCTTAGCTGCGCCAGCCACCCCTACTCCATTACCACCACCCACCTGCTACCCCTCCCCCAGCAACACAAGCTACCTCCTACCACTCCCCCATCCACCTCCTACCCCTCCCCTTGCATCACCCGCCACCTCCTGCCCCCACGAGGTGCTTCTTGGTAGGGCTGCAGCCACACCGTGTCTTGGTTTGTAGCAACTTTGTCAACACTGTTCACCACCTGGGTTAGAGGCAACTCTTCTCAGTCTGGCTTCGCCAAAATTCTCTTGAGATTATCTATTTGTGATCATTTATTGGTAGTTAAAGTAGCACAGCTGGGATTGTTGTGTCATGTGTAGCTAGAGTAGCACAGCTGTGATTGTTGTCATGTGTAGCTAGAGTAGCACAGCTGGGATTGTTGTGTCATGTGTAGCTAGAGTAGCGCAGCTGTGATTGTTGTGTCATGTGTAGCTAGAGTAGCGCAGCTGTGATTGTTGTGTCATGTGTAGCTAGAGTAACACAGCTGTGATTGTGGTGTCATGTGTAGCTAGAGTAACACAGCTGGGATTGTTGTGTCATGTGTAGCTAGAGTAACACAGCTGTGATTGTGGTGTCATGTGTAGCTTGAGTAACACAGCTGTGATTGTGGTGTCATGTGTAGCTAGAGTAGCACAGCTGGGATTGTTGTGTCATGTGTAGCTAGAGTAACACAGCTGTGATTGTGGTGTCATGTGTAGCTAGAGTAACACAGCTGTGATTGTGGTGTCATGTGTAGCTAGAGTAACACAGCTGTGATTGTGGTGTCATGTGTAGCTAGAGTAGCACAGCTGGGATTGTTGTGTCATGTGTAGCTAGAGTAACACAGCTGTGATTGTGGTGTCATGTGTAGCTAGAGTAACACAGCTGTGATTGTGGTGTCATGTGTAGCTAGAGTAACACAGCTGTGATTGTGGTGTCATGTGTACCTAGAGTAGCACAGCTGGGATTGTTGTGTCATGTGTAGCTAGAGTAACACAGCTGTGATTGTTGTGTCATGTGTAGCTAGAGTATCACATCTGGGATTGTTGTGTCATGTGTAGCTAGAGTAGCACAGCTGGGATTGTTGTGTCATGTGTAGCTAGAGTAACACAGCTGTGATTGTGGTGTCATGTGTAGCTAGAGTAGCACAGCTGTGATTGTGGTGTCATGTGTAGCTAGAGTACCACAGCTGTGATTGTGGTGTCATGTGTAGCTAGAGTAGCACAGCTGGGATTGTTGTGTCATGTGTAGCTAGAGTAGCACAGCTGTGATTGTTGTCATGTGTATCTAGAGTAGCACAGCTGGGATTGTTGTGTCATGTGTAGCTAGAGTAGCACAGCTGGGATTGTTGTCATGTGTATCTAGAGTAGCACAGCTGTGATTGTTGTCATGTGTAGCTAGAGTAGCACAGCTGGGATTGTGTCATGTGTAGCTAGAGTAGCACAGCTGTGATTGTTGTGTCATGTGTAGCTAGAGTAGCACAGCTGTGATTGTGTCATGTGTAGCTAGAGTAGCACAGCTGTGATTGTTGTCATGTGTAGCTAGAGTAGCACAGCTGTGATTGTTGTCATGTGTAGCTAGAGTAGCACAGCTGGGATTGTTGTGTCATGTGTAGCTAGAGTAGCACAGCTGTGATTGTTGTCATTTGTAGCTAGAGTAGCACAGCTGTGATTGTTGTCATGTGTAGCTAGAGTAGCACAGCTGTGATTGTTGTCATGTGTAGCTAGAGTAGCACAGCTGTGATTGTTGTCATTTATAGCTAGAGTAGCACAGCTGTGATTGTTGTCATGTGTAGCTAGAGTAGCACAGCTGTGATTGTTGTCATGTATAGCTAGAGTAGCACAGCTGTGATTGTTGAGTCATGTGTAGCTAGAGTAGCACAGCTATGATTGTTGTGTCATGTGTAGCTATAGTAGCACAGCTGTGATTGTGGTGTCATGTGTAGCTATAGTAGCACAGCTGTGATTGTGGTGTCATGTGTATCTAGAGTAACACAGCTGTGATTGTTGTCATGTGTATCTAGAGTAGCACAGCTGTGATTGTGGTGTCATGTGTATCTAGAGTAACACAGCTGTGATTGTTGTCATGTGTATCTAGAGTAGCACAGCTGTGATTGTGGTGTCATGTGTAGGTAGAGTAGCACAGCTGTGATTGTTGTCATGTGTAGCTAGAGTAGCACAACTGTGATTGTTGTCATGTGTAGCAAAAGTAGCACAGCTGTGATTGTGGTGTCATGTGTAGCTAGACTAACACAGCTGTGATTGTTGTGTCATGTGTAGAAAGAGTAGCACAGCTGTGATTGTGGTGTCATGTGTAGCTAGAGTAGCACAGCTGTGATTGTGGTGTCATGTGTAGCTAGAGTAGCACAGCTGTGATTGTGGTGTCATGTGTAGCTAGAATAACACAGCTGTGATTGTGGTGTCATGTGTAGCTAGAGTAACACAGTGGGGATTGTTGTGTCATGTGTAGCTAGAGTAGCACAGCTGTGATGGTTGCCATGTTTATCTAGAGTAGCACAGCTGTGATTGTTGTCATGTGTAGCTAGAGTAGCACAGCTGGGATTGTTGTGTCATGTGTAGCTAGAGTAGCACAGCTGTGATGGTTGCCATGTTTATCTAGAGTAGCACAGCTGTGATTGTTGTCATGTGTAGCTAGAGTAGCACAGTTGGGATTGTTGTGTCATGTGTAGCTAGAGTAGCACAACTGTGATTGTTGTCATGTGTAGCTAGAGTAACACAGCTGTGATTGTTGTCATGTGTAGCAAGAGTAACACATCTGTGATTTTTGTGTCATGTGTAGCTAGAGTAACACAGCTGTGATTGTTGTCATGTGTAGCTAGAGTAGCACAGCTGTGATTGTTGTCATATGTAGCTAGAGTAGCACAGCTGTGATTGTTGTGTCATGTGTAGCTAGAATAACACAGCTGTGATTGTTGTGTCATGTGTAGCTAGAATAACACAGCTGTGAGTGTGGTGTCAGGTCTTGTAATTTTAGTTTTTTTATCATGGTGTACCGGAAATGAGAGGTTCACTGTGGGGAGAGACTCGAGGAACTCAGAGTAACAAGCCTGGAAGGGAAGAGGAAGAGGAGTAGAAGGTGGAGACCTAGACGATACAAGTTCTTGGTTCGGAGAACCTACAGGATGATGAATGAGACACTTGTGCAACACTTGGGGATCTTTATTATGGAAATGTTTCGCCAACCAGTGGCTTCCTCAGTCCAATACAGAGAAGAATGGTTGAAGATCGAAAGGAGTTTGAGGTAATCAGTGCCTCAGTCTGAAGTTGATGTGATCAGTCCTTCAATCTTGATAGGGATGGTAATTGGGTGTGGTCTAGTATGGGTCAGTAAACCTACTTCTATTGTATTTTAATGTAATATGTTTATTTTATTTTTTGTTCTTGATACATTGTAAGATACAGAAGTAGTTAGATTGTACCAAGATGTGTTTATATTGATATAAACTTAAAGATTCTACTCTTAATCTCACACTTCTTAAATTTTCTGAAGAAAAAATGTCAACATTGTAAAGGAGAGTAGCCAGTACTAATATGTTTAGTCCCCCTCAAACATTAGTACCCAGTACTAATGTTTGAGCTACACATACCTGGAGGGTATTCCGGGGATCAACGCTCCCGCGGCCCGGTCCATGACCACGCCTCCTGGTGGATCAGGGCCTGATCAACCAGGCTGTTACTGCTGGCCGCATGTAGTCCAACGTACGAACCACAGCCCGGCTGGTCCGGCACTGACTTTAGGTATCTGTCCAGCTCCCTCTTGAAGACAACCACGGGTCTATTGGTAATGCTTTCATTTATTTTTATAATTATTGTTATTACATAAATTTTTGAAGAGGTGAATCCCTACGAATCATACAGCAGCTGGGGAATGTGAGATAATTAAGTTTGATCTGAGGAAAGGGAAGGTAGCTTAAAAATCCCTGAAAAAAATTACAGGAAGATATAAGCAATGTTTTCCAGTGGGCAGTGGAGAAGAACTTGACGTTCAGTGGTGTTATCACCACTGAACGTCAAGTTCTTCTCCACTGCTGAGGTATGGAAAGAATGAAGAACTCAAAAGGAACACTGTAAACAAAATTCAAGAGGGTCACCAAATAGAACGAAAGGAACACGTGAAAGATTTGGGAATAATTGTCAGCCGATTTTTTTTTTCAAAGACCATAATAAGATAAAGACCACGACAGCCAGGAGGATGACGGGGTGGGTATTGAGAACTTTCAAAAGAAGGGAAATAATGCCTCTGGTGACACTTTTTAAATCACTAGTGCTCCCTCGTTTGGAATATTGCTCAGTGTTGACGGCCCCGTTCAAGGCGGGAGAAATATCAGAACTGGAACGAATACAGATATCGTTTACGGCCCACATAGAGCCATTAAAGCATTTAAATTACTGGGAACGCCTTAAACTCTTGAACAGATACATTATAATATATACCTGGAAAGTACTTGAGGCCCAAGTCCCAGATCTGCATACTGCCATAACAACATAGTGGAGTTAGAGATATGGAAAGAAGTGCAAAATAAACCCAGTGAAAAGCAGAGGATCGGTGGGGACAATAAGAGAACACTGTATCAACATTCATGGCCCCAGACTATTTATCATCTTACCAGAAGTTATCAGAAACACTGTTGGAACAAGTGTAGAAGCCTTCAAGAGAAAACTGGGCATATTCACCAGGTGCCAGATCAACCAGGCTGTGCTGGATATGTGGGGGCAGCAGGCGTCAAGCAACAGCTTGGTTGACCAGGCAAGCACCAGACGAGCCTGACCCATGGCCGGGCTCCGAGAGTAGCAATACTCTCGAAACTTATCAAAGGTATATAAAAGGTATTAACATCGAGTCACTTCCCATGATGGGACTATTTATGTGTTTCAGCCTCACAATAGAAATATTTTGTCTTGGTCCTTCCGAATCCTGGTTGAACTTGTTGAACGTTCGATATGACTTGTAGATTACCACTTGCAACATCACAAAGCTCAGTAATCATTGTTGAAGGTTAGATTACTTCATCCAACAATAACAATAATAATTATAAAATAATAATAGGCGGAAACCATCGAAGAGGCTTAAACAGATAAGGAATCTCACACATAAGAACGGTATATTAAAGTGGTTGTGGTTGACGTCCAATATGGCCGACTAGATAAGTCAGTAAACCGTGACGTCACATGGAAAACCTCCAGCATAACAATGATGTAAGACCTGTGTGTATACTTCACTAGACCAGTGGTGTAAGACCTGTGTGTATACTTCACTAGACCAGTGGTGTAAGACCTGTGTGTATACTTCACTAGACCAGTGTTGTAAGACCTGTGTGTATACTTCACTAGACCAGTGGTGTAAGACCTGTGTGTATACTTCACTAGACCAGTGTTGTAAGACCTGTGTGTATACTTCACTAGACCAGTGTTGTAAGACCTGTGTGTATACTTCACTAGACCAGTGTTGTAAGACCTGTGTGTATACTTCACTAGACCAGTGTTGTAAGACCTGTGTGTATACTTCACTAGACCAGTGGTGTAAGACCTGTGTGTATACTTCACTAGACCAGTGTTGTAAGACCTGTGTGTATACTTCACTAGACCAGTGTTGTAAGACCTGTGTGTATACTTCACTAGACCAGTGTTGTAAGACCTGTGTGTATACTTCACTAGACCAGTGTTGTAAGACCTGTGTGTATACTTCACTAGACCAGTGGTGTAAGACCTGTGTGTATACTTCACTAGACCAGTGTTGTAAGACCTGTGTGTATACTTCACTAGACCAGTGTTGTAAGACCTGTGTGTATACTTCACTAGACCAGTGTTGTAAGACCTGTGTGTATACTTCACTAGACCAGTGTTGTAAGACCTGTGTGTATACTTCACTAGATCAGTGTTGTAAGACCTGTGTGTATACTTCACTAGACCAGTGTTGTAAGACCTGTGTATACTTCACTAGACCAGTGGTGTAAGACCTGTGTGTATACTTCACTAGACCAGTGTTGTAAGACCTGTGTGTATACTTCACTAGACCAGTGGTGTAAGACCTGTGTGTATACTTCACTAGACCAGTGGTGTAAGACCTGTGTGTATACTTAACTAGAGCAGTGTTGTAAGACCTGTGTGTATACTTCACTAGACCAGTGTTGTAAGACCTGTGTGTATACTTCACTAGACCAGTGTTGTAAGACCTGTGTGTATACTTCACTAGACCAGTGGTGTAAGACCTGTGTGTATACTTCACTAGACCAGTGGTGTAAGACCTGTGTGTATACTTCACTAGACCAGTGTTGTAAGACCTGTGTGTATACTTCACTAGACCAGTGTTGTAAGACCTGTGTGTATACTTCACTAGACCAGTGTTGTAAGACCTGTGTGTATACTTCACTAGACCAGTGGTGTAAGACCTGTGTGTATACTTCACTAGACCAGTGTTGTAAGACCTGTGTGTATACTTCACTAGACCAGTGGTGTAAGACCTGTGTGTATACTTCACTAGACCAGTGGTGTAAGACCTGTGTGTATACTTCACTAGACCAGTGGTGTAAGACCTGTGTGTATACTTCACTAGACCAGTGTTGTAAGACCTGTGTGTATACTTCACTAGACCAGTGGTGTAAGACCTGTGTGTATACTTCACTAGACCAGTGGTGTAAGACCTGTGTGTATACTTCACTAGACCAGTGTTGTAAGACCTGTGTGTATACTTCACTAGACCAGTGTTGTAAGACCTGTGTGTATACTTCACTAGACCAGTGTTGTAAGACCTGTGTGTATACTTCACTAGACCAGTGGTGTAAGACCTGTGTGTATACTTCACTAGACCAGTGTTGTAAGACCTGTGTGTATACTTCACTAGACCAGTGGTGTAAGACCTGTGTGTATACTTCACTAGACCAGTGTTGTAAGACCTGTGTGTATACTTCACTAGACCAGTGGTGTAAGACCTGTGTGTATACTTCACTAGACCAGTGGTGTAAGACCTGTGTGTATACTTCACTAGACCAGTGGTGTAAGACCTGTGTGTATACTTCACTAGACCAGTGTTGTAAGACCTGTGTGTATACTTCACTAGACCAGTGGTGTAAGACCTGTGTGTATACTTCACTAGACCAGTGTTGTAAGACCTGTGTGTATACTTCACTAGACCAGTGGTGTAAGACCTGTGTGTATACTTCACTAGACCAGTGTTGTAAGACCTGTGTGTATACGTACTTCACTAGACCAGTGGTGTAAGACCTGTGTGTATACTTCACTAGACCAGTGGTGTAAAACCTGTGTGTATACTTCACTAGACCAGTGGTGTAAGACCTGTGTGTATACTTCACTAGACCAGTGTTGTAAGACCTGTGTGTATACTTCACTAGACCAGTGGTGTAAGACCTGTGTGTATACTTCACTAGACCAGTGGTGTAAGACCTGTGTGTATACTTCACTAGACCAGTGGTGTAAGACCTGTGTTTATACTTCACTAGACCAGTGGTGTAAGACCTGTGTGTATGCTTCACTAGACCAGTGTTGTAAGACCTGTGTGTATACTTCACTAGACCAGTGGTGTAAGACCTGTGTGTATACTTCACTAGACCAGTGGTGTAAGACCTGTGTGTATACTTCACTAGACCAGTGGTGTAAGACCTGTGTGTATACTTCACTAGACCAGTGGTGTAAGACCTGTGTGTATACTTCACTAGACCAGTGGTGTAAGACCTGTGTGTATACTTCACTAGACCAGTGTTGTAAGACCTGTGTGTATACTTCACTAGACCAGTGGTGTAAGACCTGTGTGTATACTTCACTAGACCAGTGGTGTAAGACCTGTGTGTATACTTCACTAGACCAGTGTTGTAAGACCTGTGTGTATACTTCACTAGACCAGTGTTGTAAGACCTGTGTGTATACTTCACTAGACCAGTGGTGTAAGACCTGTGTATATACTTACACCAGTAGAAGAATGTGATGCAAGACTGGATTATATCTGCTTGATGGAAGACCCAACTAAACTGCCGTATTAAGCAATGTTATGATATTTATAGTAACTTTGCTGATAAAAGATAAGCTTGAGCGTCTGCTTTCCTGATTATGAAGCCATTTAATCAAAAGCAAGGTGTTAGAGAGTATTAGTACGGTTATTGTCACACAACTGTGATTAAATTATTTTCAACTAGAATGAGGCAAGTGCTAGACAACCTTGTGTTGTGAAGGTGTTTGCAACACCAGGGTTCCCGGTAACCAGGCGGGTTGGCACATCTACAGTCACACATGCAACAAAAGTTACCAGATTTTTTTTTTTTCTCTCTCTGTTTGCTGTGAAGTAAGACCTTGGTAATCAGCTGATCAGGACAGCTACTTGTTTAAGGTTAAAGAGTATAGGACCTCCGTTGGCAAGATTTATTTAATTGTACATAAATGTTATACAATACGTACATGAAGAATTACACACATTTACAACTTCTGGGTATCTTTCTTTGTAGACGTTTCGCCAACCAGTGGCTTTATCAATACAAAGACATAATGTGAAGAATTGTATACAGAAGATGAGGTAATGAGACCGTCAACCTTCGAGTTAAAGAGCAGCGTAGTCTTCAAGGAAGATGAGGTAATGAGACCGTCAACCTTGGAGTTAAAGAGCACCGTAGTCTTCAAGGAACTTACGGGGCTGACCAACTGCCTTTTCTGTTTCCCTTGTGATATATCTCATCTACATAACCTGAGTGTACATTCAGAGTATACTTTGAGTTGGGGGGTATTTATAGCTTGAAGTGTATATTGATTTTATTTGTGTAGTACAATTTGCAGTGTGAGTATTGAGGGGAATGTTATTTCTCTATTTTTGCCAGTGTCCAAAGCATAAGGTAGCAACCATTCAAGGAGGCACTGCCCTCCTATCATACGGGTGTCAAATGAAAGTCACTTATACGCTTTGCACTGTGACACGAATGTTGGTGTGTACGTTGTCTAGTGGACATGTGAGATGGCAGGTCAATCTTACAACTTTCCACTTACATTCAGTATACTCTTATCTTTACTTTCTTCTGTGTTTCTTAATGGTTATTATTCCTGTAAAATTGTATTTCCGATTTAGGAGACGTGTTCTGAGACCAGGCTGCTGGGAAAATCATCCTCGGAACCATTAACATATATAACAGAGCTATCACTCAACACTTTGCGCTTTCTGAGAATCCCGACATTATAGCTCTGGCTAAAACAGATAAATATAGTGCGTCTCTGTCCCTGTCTTCAACGTCTTCATTAAAGATGATACACTCCAGAAAGGAGGTGGTGTTATCCTGTATGTTTACCAATACTTCATTGTGGTTCAAGATACAGAGGCAGCAGGTTGAAAATTATGATTCTGTGTTGACATTCGCTGTAATACTCATCATATTTATAGTGTTGAGCATAAACACTGATTAAGGGAAACGATACTCTTTAGTGAATGTGAAGAAAATCTTAAAGATTGAGCAGTGGGACGGTATTGGTGTACCTGGAGTATACCTGGAGGGTCTTTCCAGGGGTCGGCGGCCCGGTCATGGACTCTCTCGTAGTTACTAATTGAAATGTCACGTGTGTGTGTGTGTCTGTGTGTGTTTAATTACTGGGTTGCCTCAGATTATTCTATAGTCCCAGAGTCTTCAGAATCTACATCAATAAGCCAAACTAATATCAACACTATATATTCACTTATAATACAAAAAAATTAAGCCTGGAGGCGACTGTAAAAATATTGAGAACGACCAATACAAGGCAGTAAGATGCTCGGAGCTGTAGAAAAATATATTGTAGTGTTTTGGCCACATAATGTGTGGGAAACTTGGTAGCCGATATGAAAGGGGCGACCTTGTATTACAGTGTCTAGCTGCAAGTAACAAACTAGCACAATGCAAGGTTTCATAAGAACATAAGAAAGAAGGAACACTGCAGCAGGCCTACTGGCCCATGCGAGGCAGGTCCAAGTCTCCCACCGGCTTAAGCCAATGCCCCGACCCAGCCAGGTCAGGTTACATCCACTTAAGGAAGGAGCACGGCATCTGACCTAGCTACAAAATGTCGGAAACGATAGTAAAACTACAGTGTACTGGTCGTGCCGCACCTTGAACACGCTCTGCACTTCTACTCAATAAATGTCTTAAGATCTGAATGGAGTACTGAAGATAGAGTGAAAAAACAACACATTCCGGAGTAAACTTTCGTTAGGGCAATATTTTCCTCTGTGTAAAGTTTATCAAGTCACACGTATGAAATCCTATGACTTGTTAAGGTTGTACAGAGAGCAAAAACGTTGTGTCAGTAAAAGGATAACACACAGTTGTAGAGGCTTAGATCGGACACAAGTCAGGTGAAGTGCAATGCGTGCGACATTGCTTTTCCTGTTTGGGAGCCAAGAGTACCTATATCACCCTATGATGGGTCATCACGCAAAATGGGTTCCTGTGTAAGCAAGTGTGTCAGCCTGAGCTGGGAGACTTCTAGGTCAATAAGGATACCGTCAAGCATCCCACTGTGGGCTCAGGAGCTACGACACCTTAAAAGGTTTTCTTCCAGCACAGCGGGTGGTGGGAGGGGGAGGGGTGGTACTCAAGGAGTGCATCTTCAACAGGTGTATTGACCACTTGTAAGAGGCAGCTCCTCCAACCACTCTTGAATATCTGGCCTCTTTAATTATCCCCCACTCCCACTCACCCTCATTCTCATTCTGAGTGGGTTATTATGCACCTTATTATCTGATGTATTTTGCATTATCTTTGGGAATTAATATATATATATATATATATATATATATATATATATATATATATATATATATATATATATATATATATTATATGCATGCAAAACACACACACACAGTTTCTATTGGTAATGACCTTTGCTAGCGTTCCATTTTATTATAGTATATGTTTGCTTGTAGTGTGTTTAGAGGGTCATCGCCCCGTGGCCTGGTTGCTTAATCAGGTTGTTAGTACTAGCAGCACGCACTTCAACGTAGGCGCCATAGTTGGGCTCATCAGGAATATTATGTTATATATTTCTTAACTTCGTATGCTAAATTCAGGTTATTGTGGGGTTGATGGCAGTAGATCAACGAGATAGATTATGAGGTGTTGCAGTGTTGTACTGTTGTATCAGAGGCAAGGTAAGGTTGCATAACCCAGTGTTATCACACGTGTGACATGAGACGGGGTGCAACACTACACACACCTGCCACTAGTGCATGTCCACTCACCTCACTAACGCTGCTACTTGCCTCATGATAGTACCTCATGCCCTCGTCCGTGTTGTCACCTTCCACTGTGTGCCTGGTGCCACTCAACCTCTTTTACGTGTGCCTATCACCGCCAGCACCTCATTTCCTTCCCAGCTTAACTACTGTACCATCGTACACTAAACTTCCTTCAACACAACTGAACAATCACTTCCTAAACATTAGATTTTTTAGCAAAATTGTCATTTTGCATGAATTTGCATAATGATTTTATTGTCTCCTTTGAGGATTTCATAGAGAGCTGAGATATAACATATGATTTACCTGTGACCTGTTTCGAAGTTTTTCTTCTCGCGGCCAGGCCTCCCTGTTGATTGGTTAACCAGACTGTTGCTGTTAGAGGGGCCCGCAGACCCACTTATCCATCACAGCCTGAGGGATCCGGCACACCGCAAATGTAGTGATCCAGTTTCCTCCTGAATACTTCCACATTTGGACCGGCAACATTTCTGATATCTGCTAGCAGCAGGTTGAATAGTCTAGGCCCCTCTATGATGACAGAGTTATCTTATTCTGCCTATCTCCCTCCAGTATGTTATTATGGTATTGCGTAGATTTTGGATTAGGTTCTCCAGTATTATTGTGTGTCTCTCCTTCTCTCCGGAGAGTACATTTCCATTTCTTTGAGGCGTTCCCAGTGGTTTAAATGCTTTATTGACTCTGTGCGGGCAGTAAACACGTTATGCATTTTATTGCAGCTCTGCTGCAATAAAATGCATAACGTGAGCTGTGTCGAGGCTGGCGGCGTCATATGGACACTTACCAGCCCATGACATACCCACACTACACCCTGGCTAATACACTTAGTGTAATTAAGAGTCTATTGGTACAGTGTGTCACTCAAGAGTGCGCCTCACTTGTCGGTGTTACCTCTTACATCTTCTCTTCCCGGATTTATGAATGAAGTTAAGTTTTTATTGTGTTGAGCGCTGAATGACCTCATGGTCCAAAACGCCTTGTGAATCTTTAAACTTCATTCTTCCCACACCTTCCCAGCCTACACCTTACCCAGCCTACACCTTACCCAGCCTACACCTTACCCAGCCTACACCACAGTCATCTCACGTCACAACTACATGGATATTGTCCCATTCCACCCAGGTGGAACAAAAGCAATTTTAGAAAAAATATTATAGAACGTTATCACTAACGAATCTTCAAAAGTGTGTTTAGACGTAAGATTGCTAAGAGCAAGTAATCACGTCTATTCAACCCTGATAATATGTTTGTAAAATAGATCGTTGCTGCTTCCCGCAATATACACAGGTTTTATAAAAGCTTTCAACCACCGTCATAATGTTGTGATGGCACTTGATATACGTGGAAAAATGAATAACTGGAAAAGTGGGCAGGCGTATCTTTAACTTTCCCTTTAAACAGGACCAAAAAAACAAGTCAACAACGTACAAACGAGAGGTGTGCGACTCTCCTCACAGAATAAGGAGAGTGGCGCATCTCTCGGACCCACCGTCTCTTTCAGCATCAATGGTTATTTCCCCTTTTGTCTACATTTGCTCCCAATTCTCGCCGATGACGGTATTTTTTGTGGACATGGATTGCGGAATTTTAAAATTAAAATTATGAATAATTTTACTTGCATTGTGATTGTACTTTATGTAATAGTGACTTGGTTACGGCTGTAGCAAGTTGATATTGACACTGTCAATTTATTGTGTATGCTTGGAAACGGAAAATTTTTAAAGAGCTAAAAAACAAAAGGTTGTAGCGCTGTGAATGAAAAACAAGAACAACAATGGAAAATCAAAGGCCTCCACTCTGAAAAGCTATGATCCACGAGGCACAGTTCTCACCCAAATTCTTTTTCCAGTTTTTGTATCAAAGATACAAATAGCACTATCATCCTCTATAGACCATACTAGAATTAGTGTGAGCGGCATCCATTTTGAACACACCTAATTTATAAGCCGACGTTAACCATGTCCTACAGCGAGTCACACAAAACAATATGATCAACGAACAAATTTCAGTTACTCTTGTATGGAAAGATTGAAAACATGTAAATTGGAACTGATTATAAAAGACATTCAATGATGAATTTATGGAACTTAGGAGTAACGATGCCGGATCTTAAGTTCGAGGGTTAAGTTCGAGGGTTAAGTTCGAGGATCACTGTAACATCAGCTTGGAATATAATAGACTGAGTAACAAAAATCTTCTAAGAGATGACAAACGACTGGTGATGTTCTTTATGGCACTTATACCTTCTTGATGTACACTGACAATCTCATTAAAGGCAGGAGGTGAAATTGCAGCTCTCAAGATTGATTTTGTCCATATCATTGCCAACGTCTGAATTATTGGGAAAGTCAAGGTCTCTCACCTGCAACATTGGTCAGAAAGTGACGTTATTTACACCTGGCAATATTAGAATGACCTAAATCTGCACACTTAAATTACTTAACACAAGGGCGAAGGATGCGCAACATACGATTTTAAAATACCCCAGACAGAAGTAGTGAAACAATAAGTACACTTAAGAGAAAACACATTAAGTAATATAACTACTAGCTATTAGGGATAATGAATCCTAACCATAATTTTTAAAGGGGTGGACCGGTAAGCCAGCGGGAGGCCTCGGTCAGATCACCAAAAGTTCCAGCTGCTGGTCGTTAGATGACAAAGACCTGGGTCAGGAAATACTTGTATTGTTTCCTAACAGATATTGAGCAACCTAAGCTAACATAAGCATAAAGGTCACAAACGTTTCAACAATCTTCATATATAAGGAAATTTACCAAGAGAACCTTGCTGTCAGTTCCTGATTATCTGGTCTGTGAGGCCTGGCCTGGCCTGGCCTGGCCTTCCCTTGGCGATTCTAAGCCAAGCCAAGGTAAGCCTACCTTAGCTTATCATGTAGGCTATCCAAGCCTATCCTGACTGTTCAGTCGATCAACCAGGACTCCTGGTCCGAGACCGGGTAGGGATGATCCCTAAAATAAGCCACAGGTAAACAACAGGAAGGTTGATGACAAGCCCTACAGCTGCCAGAAATTACTTTTGGCTTAATACCCAGCCTTACCCGGGGCATTCAAGGTAAGGATCAATTCACATGCCCCTCATGCCTGTCGTTTCGGATTTAACCCCTTTTAGGAGGGACTGTACAATTTACGTCTGTCCATACGAGTTTAGCGCTTTTGAGCTATTATGATAATCACGCCTGCCAATACGAAACTGAGATTTCATACTTTCGTGAACGTCATAAATTGTTTCAACAAGGCGCCACGGGGGATGGGGATTAGCATGAGGATGGGAGAGGTCAGTTGACCTGTGTGTGTGTGTGTGTGTGTATGTATGTATGTATGTGTGTGTGTGTGTGTATGTGTGTGACAGAACACACATCAGAGCGAGAGAGTGAGCAAGGATGTTTGTGTTTGAGTATGGGAAGAGCCTTTTGTTTACTCAGTTTAATACGATATCATCTTGTTTGGTAATCTGTGTCATAGACGGGGAGCTGGCACAATCAGTATATATACCAGTTGCTTCATGCTGCTCATAAACACTGATGTTATCATTATCTTGCGGGATTTTATGCACTGTTTTGACACGTCCCTTGCTTGTCAGGGAAGGCAGGTAGAGCCTGTATAACAATAATATTATTGAAAGACGTTGCTGCACGCATTTAAAAACAAAAGTTACTCAAAGCATTGTCCTGTAAAGCATTTAAATTACTGGGAACGCCTTAAAGTCTTGAATATGCTCTCACTGGAGCGGCGGAGAGAGAGATACATGATAATATATATCTGAAAAGTACTCGAGAGCCTGGTCCCAAATCTGCACACTGCCATATCATACTGGAGCGAGAGATATGGGAGGAAGTGCAGAATAAACCCAATGAAAAGCAGGGGTGCGGTGGGTACAATAAGGGAACACTGTATCAACATCCGGGGCCCCAGATTATTCAACATCCTACCAGAAGATATCAGAAACACTGCTGGAACATGTATAGAAGTCTTCAAGAGGAAACTGGACAAGTATCTTCACCAGGTGCCAGATCAGCCAGGATGTGGGACAGCGGGCCTCCAGCAGCAGCAGACTGATTGACCAGGATAGCACCAGACGAGCCTGGCCCATGGCTGGGCTCCGGGAGTAGAAAGACTCATGCTAACACAAATCCTACACACTTCATAAAATAAATGAAGAGCGCACGGCACCGTAAACTAGTGGATGATGAGTCACAGGGTTGTAAGGAAGTACTATTTTAAAGAATAAAATCATAGTATCGTGATTGGAACACTTGCTTTCCTAAGTGTGAGTTATTTGTGGAAGGTATTACTTTAGTCTGGGGGAATTAATTAACCCTGGTTTATCCTAGGTTACGTTCTACGCAATTTACAATGTAATAACATTGTAAAAGTTCATGTAACATTCCTAAATAAAAACTTAATTAGGGTGGTTCAGAAGTGAAATAAGTAAGATGACGTTCACCCGTGATTTACCTGTGATCTATTTCACTTTTCCAACTCGCGAGGGCTCGACCCTGTGTCAGGCCGCCCTATTGATTGCCTGGTAAACTGAAGACCTTACTAGATCTGCAATATTTCTGATATCTGCTGGTAGCAGACTGAAAAATCTAGGGCCATGGATGTTGATACAGTGCTCTTGTATTATGTTGTTAAATTAGACACATATGCAACACTTGGGCATCTTTATTGAGGAAAACGTTTCGCCACACAGTGGCTTCATCAGTCCAATACAAAGTAGAAAGTTGAAAGGAGAGGAGGAGTTTGAGGTAATCAGTCCCTCGGCCTGGAGTCGATGTGTTCAGTCCATCAATCTTGAAGCAAGTATCTTGAACCATTCATCTACCTCTTGTATTATGCCTGCGCCTTCCCCCATTTTCACTGGGTCTGTTTTTCATTCCTCCCATATCTCTCACTCCAGTACATGGTAGGTGCAGATTTGGGACTAGGTCCTCTAATATCTTCTGTGTATATCGTGTATATCTTGCCAGAGAGAACATTTCCAGTTCTTTGAGGTGTTCACAGTAGTTTAAATACTTCATTGGTTCTTTGTGGTAGGTAAATGCCCTCTTATTTTCCAATTATGTTATCTAACTCCTTAATAATGGAGCTATCAACACCGAGAAGTAATCCAAGCAAGAGAGCACAAGTGATTTGAATAGTGTTACCATTGACATTATTTCTCTTTTTTTTTTAATTTTTCATTGTCCACTTTGTCATTTTTCCTGGCCTTGACAGTGTTTGCTATATTGTGTTCTTTAAAAGATAAGTCAGCTGACATTATTATACCTGGGTGTTTGTCATGTTCTTTTCTTTCTGTGTGGGGAGGGGTGACCCTCCTATGTTTTGTATACCACTTACCCTTTGAGTTCTTCATTTTTTCCCTTATTTGATCTAAGCAGGAGTCCACTGCCTGAGCTGCATCTCTTCTTGTTGCCACATCCCCAGATAAGTACGATAGGGACTGTGTTGAGTTATACATAAGAATTAGCAACTGAGCGTCGACACTGCAGACTGAATTGTTTGCCATCCTAGTGGCACTAAAGTTAACTTATGACTCCGAGCTTGATTCTTTGATCATTACTGCTTTTGTGTAATTACTGAAGGTCCTTGACTCACACAAGGACTCTAACAACATGCTCATTGAAGAAGTCAGATACAGATACTCTAAAACCAGAGAAAACGGAATTGATATGCAGATTTATGGATTCCATTACGCATTGAATTACTCCTTCATGATAAAGTTGATAAGTTATCCAATATACCCTGATGGAAAATATAGAATATAACTTTGGTATGTCTGTCTATCATTATTAATAATATTAGATCAGAAGTAAATAATGAAACCAAATGTCATAGGAATTCCTTTATAAAGATTAGTAGATGTATCACTATGATAACTTGAACAGAGATACGTGTGTTATGGGGCAACTTGCAGTGTGAACAGACCGGTTGATGTTGTAGTGGCCAGGCTTAGGCTTGGTTACAAGTACTTCTGGCAGACACACACACAATGATCAAACCAAGTGCAAGTATGTGGTCACCTTTATGGTCAATTTCTTGAGCACTATGTGCTTAATTGTCCAGTTGTTGATGAATATAGCGATAGTATTAAAACCTATGAGATATGTCAAGTATATTACTAATGTAAAAATACCAGAGATATTAAGCATATATCCTAAATTTGCTTGCGGCACAAATCCCTTTTGGGACCTAGTTCCTAGGAATTTTGTGTATCCATATATGCTCTTGCGTTACCATCCACTGGATGGATATGTAAATGAATGGTTCAGAGAACCGACGAGTTGGTAAATTAGACACATATGCAACACTTGGGGATCTTTATTGAGGAAACGTTTCGCCACACAGTGGCTTCATCAGTCCATACAAAGGAGAATCGTGAAGAACAGGAGGAGTTTGAGGTGGTCAGTCCCTCAATCTTGAGTCGATGTTGTCAGTCCATCAATCTTGAATAGTATACAGCATATGTGCGAAGAGGAAGCTTATATACTGTAGACAGGAGAGGTGCAGCAGTTGTAGGTGGTGTCACATTTGTCCAATGTGGAAGTAGGTATCTTAATACAGGGATTTCTTCGCTTGCCTATTCCTTGGGCACGACCTACTTCCACATTGGACAAATGTGACACCTACAACTGCTGCACCTCTCCTGTCTACAGTATATAAGCTACCTCTACGCACTATGCTGTATTCTATTCAAGATTGATGGACTGACAACATCGACTCAGATTGAGGGACTGACCACTAAACTCCTCTGTTCTTCACGATTCTCTTGTATGGACGATGAAGCACTGTGTCAACTTCTCAATAAAGATATCCAAGTGTTGCATATGTGTCTAATTTACCAGGATGGATATGGAGTGCACAGTAAACTAGCCACTTCGCGGGAAAATCTAATCTTATCTGAGCTGTTGGAATTTGTCCCTTTGATATGTTTGCCTTTAATGAATTTCTTGAGATTTTCTACTTTCGTAGCCCGGCCCTGGGTCAAGGTTGTCTGGTTCTTCCCCAATCAACCAGGCTGTTGATGCTGGCTCCCATATCCAGCAAGCTTCATCTTGAAGACTTCTACACCTTCTGATATTTTTTGGTAAGATGTTGAATTGTCTGGGACCACGGATGTTGACACATTGTTCTCTTATTGTGCCAACAGCGTCCCTGCCTTTAACGGAGTTTATTCTACACATTCTCGTATATCCCTCGCTCCAGTATGTTGTTATGGCAGTGTGCAGATTTGAGGCCACTCCTTTAAGAATTTTCCAAGTGTAGATTATAATGTACCTCTCCCGCCTGTGTGCCAAGGAGTACTGATCCCCCCCACACACACTACTTCAACCAACCTATCTGCTTCATGAAGCTTCGTATTATATTTTTTCGACTATAAAAATCGGCATAAATATTGCGTCGGTACAAGGCACAGAAAAACTACAATCAAATATGAACAAGGTTTTCCTTGTCTTATCTTGTGTTTCGCTGCTCCAGTATAAAAGACTCCATCTTCATGGCTCTGTATTACGTTGATATAATCTGGTGCGTAGGCGAAACATCTGAGTAAAGATACCAAGGTTTTCCACTGGGCAGCATTGCTGAGTAACTCACCCGGATTCACAGTTTTTAAATAATAATAATAATTAATTCCATTGGCAACTGAAAATAGCATGTTCAAGGGTGGCAAATTTCAGATGCTTTGATATGGAAATAAAGAACTCAGAGCCAGCTGCAGGTAGTTCCGAGGTTCAACGCCCCCACGGCCCAGTTCTTGACCAGGCCTCCAGGTGGATCAGGGCCTGATCAACCAGGGTGTTACTGCTGGCCCTATGTTTTTTTATGAAACTCAATGAGCAGGTAAATGATGAAGTAATAATATCAGACGCGTAACAACAAACATCTCATAAACCAGGAAAATGATAGTGCCTCTTAGGATAACTTTCAACACAAGGTTCTCCACGTCACTAATGGTATTTTTCAAAGCACTAGTTTAGTCTTCTCTCCTTTAGAATAATACTGTGTTCTCATACTCTATGTCGCTTTAAGTTACTTGAAATACCAACTTTGAAAACTAGTAGATCTTTTTTTCTCCCGGTGACATAGAATTCATAGATAAAAACACGTGGGGCCGCCTCGTAGCACTGTAAAAATAATAATAATCTCTGTAAAAATATTAATAATCTCTAAAATATTACTTAAGAGCTATGTGTTTAATCTGTTAACTACGGGAGCAAGTGTTGAATAAAGCTAATGACAGCAGAGGTGCCATAAACACAAATAGAACACTAGGTCAAGACCCACAACACATGACTGGTCAACATTCTGCCACCTAGTATGTGAAATATTACCGGTACACAGGTGGAAATTTTCAGGAGATACTAGACAAGATTATGGAGAAGGTTCCTTACTAGACAGGCTGTGATGATCAGTTAAGAGACGTTCGGGAAGCAGAAGCCTGGCTGATACAGGCGATCAACAGGTAGCATGGTCTCTAGCCACAAAGCTACGGTATAAAAAGTTGAAGGTAAGATGTGTGTGTGTGTTGGGGAAGAGGCGAGGCGAAGGAAGCAACTTTCTCATGAGCGCTCTCTTCCTGGTGGTGTAACTGTGCCACCACCACCACCACCACCACCATCTTGCACAATGTTTATTAGCAAGCATCGTCCCAGCAGCCGTCACCGCCGTCGACAGTGCCAAGCACCTCTATGATAGAACTTTCACCCTCCTCACCACCACTCTGCCCTAGCAGCAAAAATAGGTATCTCTGTGTCATATAACTCTTATGGTTCACATCCAGGAGAAAATACATCCTGCTGGAGTGTCATGTCCTGCATAAATCCTGTATAAGAAACTCTAGTTGGGAAGATGTAGCCTTCTTTACAAAGACCGAAAAAAATATATAGATATACCTGCCTAACCCCTGAAAATTAACACATTGTTATTACTCTGACTTTAGCCAGAATTTTGAGAGTATTCTGCACAGACACTGTTTAAGTGGCTGCTCAGTGTATTATATTAGCTTTACCTTGATCAACAGTGTTCACATACATGCACAACACCATGACATACTGTAGGTCACACTTGGTTCCTCTCTTGTTCGCACCCTACATACCTGTAACAGGTTTTGAGAGTTCTTCCTCATAGCCCAGCCTAAGACTTATAGGTTACCTATAATTAAGTGATTATAATCACTTTCAGAGGCCACCGCCTCTTGCGTCCTGGTCTCAGACCAGGCCTCCTGGTTGCTGGCCTGATCGATCAAGCTGTTAGTGCCCGCTTCCGCAGCCTAACGTATGCACCATAGCCCGGATGATAAGGAACTGATCTGAGGAAATTGTCGAATTCCCTCTTTAAAACAGCCAGGGGTCTGTTGGTAATCTTCCTTACGCGTGAAGGGAGAGTGTTGAAGAGTTGCGCTCCATTAACACTTACTGAAATCTCTCCCAATGTACTCATCGCTTCCCTGCTTTCCCCCGGAGGTGTTTTTCAACTGTCTGCCAAGCCTCTTGTGCTTATATGTAGTTATTTCAGTGTGTAGGTTTGGGAGCAATCCTAGAATCTTGTACGTGTAGGTTATCATGTATCTTTCTCGCCTACGTAGTACAGTTTAAAGCACTTCAGGTGCTTGAGTTTATAGGAGCCATATTAACTCGTTGACTGCCTGGTTAAGGTCTTGTTGCTTGGTTAACCAGGCAATCAACGAGCCTGTGATGGCTATTTAGGCTTGCGATCCGCATGCCTGAATAGCCATCACAGGCTGGCTTTTGTTGTGGTAGTATCAGTCTAGTTTCTTCTTGAAGAGTTCTATCTATATTTCAGCAATATGTTTTATGTTTGCTGGTAGCAGGTACAGTAGATTGAACACGGATGTTGACAAAGTAGTTTGTTGTTATATACAAATCTATACACATATCAACATAACCTACACACTTCCTAGAAGTGTATAGGTTATATTGATATCGTATTGAAGAAAGGTAGGAATTCTGTTGAAACTGCACTTTCGAGGGTACGGCGTGGGATAACTTAAAAGTTAGGAAGGTATATATTATAGGTCGCTGTACCATAAAGAAATATTACCAGTATGTGTTAATAAACTCTTGTTTACCTCATTCCGGGTCACAGGGGATATATAATAAATGTTATCATCACATTTTTTAATACTCTTAGAGCCTCCCCCCCCCCTGGATGCGTCCCCTTAAAACTGTGTTGCAGCGTAGTGTTGAAACTGACAACACACCGACAAGTTGATGATTAAGACACATGTGCAACACTTGGGTATCTTTATTGTTGAAACGTTTCACTTATACAGTAGACTTCTTCAGTCAAATACAGAAGCAGCAGGTGTAGTAGTAGTGAAATTAAGATGATGTAATCAGTCCATCAACCTTGGGGAAAAAGTATTTGAAGTGGTGAGTCCGTCAGGCTGGAGAAGAGTTCAGCTCCATGGAGCTTCATTCTTCTCCAGCCTGACAGACTCATTACATCATCTTCATTACTACACTCACTGCCTCTGTATTTGACTGAAGAAGCCTACTGTATAAGCGCAACATTTCAACAGTAAAGATGCCTAACTGTTGCACATGTACTCACCTAATTGTGGTTGCAGGGGTCGATTCATAGCTCCTGGCCCCGCCTTAATCATTAGCAGTATAGTGTAGTGTGAGATTATAAAGGTAGACATACGTGTGTTACTGATATAATATTCATGACCAGCACTGAGTCCCTGGGTGTCATTGCTGCTTCTTCCTCTAATATTAAACACCGTGTATCCACTGGTGACTGTAAATTTTTATCAGTCTCTTTTCCCAGGCAAGTTTACCACATTTCCCAGGCTGACGTTGCCAGTGTTGAAGACACTGGTGTGGAGGCACAGGCTGCCAACACTACTGGATACATATAAATTAATATAATCTTTCACGGTGAATTTAAGATATGTATTACGTGTAGCCAGGTGTCAATATGACCAGCATTGCCTAGGGTAGAAGGTCTCCTTGGAGGAATTATTTTTTCGTATGTTAACTTTTATAGATGACAGCAACTTGGTATAATGGATTGACAGAAATCTCAGGCGAGAAAGTTACCTAATAAACCAAACGTGTATTAGGTTCTATCAAAAAGTTCCCGGACTTGAATTTTTGTACGCTTCCTGGGTGAAATATGGCGGTGGCGTAGATTATGCTGTGACGTAGCATGGTGAGTTTCAGTGCGGTCGGTCATTCCCTTGAGGTTAGTGGGGCGTTTTTTGTCATGTCAGTGTGTTGTTTCGATTGTTTTGTGTAACAGTGGAATCTTTAAAAGAAAGAATATTGTGTGTGTTAAATTCTGTTTCATGCTGGGTAAAACGGCTAGTTGAACTCACAAAATGCGTCAGCAATCATCTGACGACGAAGCAATGAATCGGACACAGTGTTGTGAATGGTTTTTTTTTTTCGATTCAAAGCAGTATAAACATCAGTCGTTGATGATGAGCGCTCTGGTTGTCTATAAACGTCAAAAACAGACGCCAGCATTGAAAAGGGAGGAAGGATGTTCACGAAGATCGTTGTCCGAGTACCTAGGACATTACAAGTGTTGTGCGAATTTCTTATGAGTCGTATAAAATAATTTTGAGTAAAAATTGGAACATTAGGTGAGTGGCTGCAAAATGTATGGCCCCACTTGCTGACAGAACAAAGACACCATGGCAGTCGTCCTCCACCTTCACTACTACCCAGATCTGGAGAGAGAGAGAAGAGAGAGAGAAGAGAAAGAGAAAGAGAAAGAGAGAGAGAGAGAGAGAGAGAAGAGAGAGAGAGAGAGAGAGAGAGAGAGAGAGAGAGAGAGAGAGAGAGAGAGATAGATAGATAGATAGATATAGAGATATCTAGCCTCCTCTAAGTTCTTTCTCTTGCCAGAAATATATATGGCACTCAAGGGGCTGGGTTTCAACGACTTAGAGGAGGTTTAGGCAGAATCACAGGCCACACTAGACTGTTAGGAAAGAATGAGTTTCAGAAATGTTTTGAGAAGTGGCAGAGACACTGGATCAGTGTATATGTGACCAGGGAGAGTGCATCGAGGGACGCAGCTCCAACTTGGTGATTTTTTTCCTCGGCAGTCCAGAAACTTTTTGATAGCCTCTCGTATGTAGCGTTCGGATTGTTAGTGTTCGTATTAGGCGAACACATAGGTTTAGTTATACTACAGAATTTTAGGAGGTTCCAACGCCAGTAAGTTACAGACATGCTTTAGGAATGTGTAATTGTGATTGCAGGAGCGATGATTGAAACCAAGATGTCATACCTGGGATAACTGTCTTCAGTGTTGTGTTCTCTTGTTTATAATACACTAAACACCTGTGATGCTCTCTTGCAATATACTTTGTACACCTGTAATAGTGCTCATCAAAGCTCTTGTCCTCTCATTTACAGTTCACGTGCGATATCTCAGCTGGAATATTATATACTGGAATCACTAAAATAACGCCTTAATGGACAGAGATATGGGAGGAAGTGCATAGAAAACCCAGTGAAAAGAAGAAATACCATAAACAGAGAACACTGTGTCAACATCTATGTCCACGACTCTCCTACTTTCTACCAGTGGATGTCAGAAATATTACCAATACACTGACATACACACAGGTTACAGTTGGACGTTCCGCATGTCAGGTTATAATATGTGGGCCTGCGGGCTGGAGGCAGCAATAGCTAGGCTGATCAAGACTTAACTAATTAAATCAGGCTACATATTAGATTGCAAGAGTTAAAAAAATTATAAACTGATGACAGATATGTAGAGGAAACGATGGCAAACTAAACCGGAAGTTGGACCGTGTTTTACTTAACATTTCCTTGGCAATTTAGGAAACCTGGTCTGAGACGGGGCCGCGGAAGCGATGATCCGCGGAATCACTGACAAATATGTGTAGTAATCTAGACTACGTCACATAGAGGGGTCATTCTTAGTCAAGGACTATGACGAACACATGTTAGAATCTACAGGTGTTGAGCAGTGTCAGTTATGCTCACAAGTGTTTAAGTGTAGGTGATTAAGAGAGGGCATTTGTTGAATAGTTGTTGAAATATCTAAGAGTGTTTATTAGATGTTGCAGTCTACATGTATTCATTATTATAGTTGCCTTCCACAACTGTAGACGATAGTAAAACTGGCATGTGTGTAATTTTACTGATTGTTAAAGTTTACTCTTATTGGCTGGAGGTGTGGCTAGTATATCATCCCCGTCCTCCTCTTCCTCATCCTCGTCCTCCTCTTCCTCATCCTCGTCCTCCTCTTCCTCATCCTCGTCCTCCTCTTCCTCATCCTCGTCCTCCTCTTCCTCATCCTCGTCCTCCTCTTCCTCTTTCCTAGCTAGTTTGTCTGCACTTTTAATATCTGGTAGTTAAGGGTTGCAGGTTGTTTAAGAGCTGTGTATGGTGAGTTGAGGATAACATAAATGAAGTTATCTCTCAGCAGATAACCTGGATGTACTGTGTGAGGTCTTGTTATCTTGGAAATGCAGCTGGACTCTCTTATATCAGTTGGGAGCTTTCCCATCATTATCCTTGTGAGATGTTTGTTTCACCAGGCTCACCACGTCACACCTGCCTCCCTTTCACGAGAGGGACGAGGAGAAAGAGCACGAAGAATAGGAGGAGAAACAGGAGGAGGAGGACGGAAATAAAGCTGATGAAGATGGAGGAGGGGGGGGGGGTAGAGGCATGGTAGCAACCACCAGTGTTTGAGCTACATCTGCCTACCTACTGTAATTGTTACCCTTAACCGCTCCTTCCTATCTTCCCCCTTCCCTTCCTCTTCTGTCCTTCCCCCTCCCCTCTCTCCCTGCCCTCTCTCATGCACACACTCCACCCCCCCACACACACACAAACACACTCCACCACACACGCATAAGATTAACATATTCTTGTGAAAAAACAGTGGGCTCAGTACTGATTCCTTGTGGAACACCACTTATGACCAGTTTCCATTCTGAGTCTGCCCTCTCTTATTTAAACCCACTGCTGCATCCAGTATCATTCGCTGCCACTTTCTTAGTCTTTTTTATGATATTGTCAAAGACTTTACCGAAATCGAAATCGTCAACATCGTATTCTTAATCATAGTTCGCTGCCTCAAATGCCTTAGTGAAGGAGGTCAGTAAATTTGTAAGGCAAGAACGGCCTCTTTGTATGTCGGGGTGTGGCTTATTAATCAAACTGTTCAGCAAAATGACTTCTTATTGTATCGGCTATGGCTGATTAGAATAATTTTCCTACTGTTGAGTTCAGGCGGCTTATTGGGTAGCGATTTGACTGTATTAATGTTGGTAGAATTACCGACAATATGTTAGGTAGAAGGACACAAGTGCAACTAATGTGACATTGTGGCAACGTTTCGCTCTCCAGGAGCTTCAGCAAGCCGTTAACAGCTTGATAAAGCTCCTGGAGAGCGAAACGTTGCCACAATAAAATGTCACATTAGTTGCACTTGTGTTATTTTACCTAACATATGGTGATTTTATGTTTGATGTGTCTCTTGACTTGAAGATAGGAGGAGTAGGAGAGGTTTGTGTGTGAAAAATACTTCTTGTTGCACAGGACCGTTTAATTCTTAAAATGATACAGTAGAAGTTCTAAGTATTAAAGTTGCAAATGCGAATCTTATTATCCTTCTATATAAACCACCGTCAGCAATGGCTGTGGAATTCAAGGATCAGGTAAGGAAGATAGATAACAGCCTTGGAAATCTTGTAAACTCCACATCAAATATTATTATCCTTTGAGATTCCAACGTTCCAAATCTTAAATGGAAGATGGTTCATCACAGCATTGTAGCAGAAACAGTTCCTGGGATCATGCAAGCTATGTACCAGGGAACTAATGGGGTTCTGTGAAACGTTTGCATTGAACCAACATATAAAATTTTCCACTAGAAATAAAAATACACGAGATTTGATCTCACAAACAGTGAGGAACTAATTAGAGACATAACAATCACAAAAACAATACACACTGATCACAACATCATAGAAGTACAAACGAGTATAAATTCAGGGCTAGGGAACTGCAGCAGTAATGTACGAGAAGGGATCTTCAGTAAATAGAACTGACTGGGACAAAACAAAGAACTATGAGACATACCCTGGGAAACAGTCATGATCCTCCTAAATCCTCACCAGTGTCTGGTAACACTGATCACACAAACATACGAAGACTGCATTAATTATGCGCCATTGAGAAAACCTAGATCAAATATAGGAAGAGAGCGTAGGAGATAGACTGAGGGCCCTGAATCTATTTCTACAGAAGGCGTAGAATTAGAGAGATAAGATTGAGGTGTATAAATGGAAAACAGGAAAAATAAAGGCATGTAAATAGCGTGCTAAAAATATCTAGTATTGACAGGACTCCGAGCAATGGCTTAAGTTGGATAAATTCAGATTCAGGAAGGATATAGGAAAGCATTGGTTTGGTAATAGAGTTGTCGATGGTCGGAACAAACTCCCCAATACAGTTATAGAGGCTAAAACGTTGTTATTTTAAAAATAGGCTGGATAAATATATGAGTGGGTGCGGGTGGGTGTGAGTTAGACCTGACTAGTTTGTGCTACTAGGTCAGATGCCGTGCTCCTTCCTTAAGTGAATGTAACCTGACCTGGATGGGTCGGGGCATTGGCTTAAGTCGGTGGGAGATTTGGACCTGCCTCGCATGGGCCAGTAGGCCTGCTGCAGTGTTCCTCCTTTCTTATGTTCTTATGTTCTTAAGAATATACATAAGAAGAAAGAGGGTTACCTATTTGCTTAAAAACATTAATATGTCACAACGAAGGATAGATAATCTTCACCGAGAGATAAGCGAAGTAGAAGAAAAACTTAAACTGCCGTACCAAACAGGAGAAGCACAAAGTAAGCAAAAAGCCATTTAGGATTTTGCAAAAAAAAAAATATATATATATATAGATATAAATCCAAGTTGAGAACTACCTGTAGAATTGTACAATCTGATCACACTACATTCATACACGAACGATAAATAGGAAATAAGCGAAATTCTAAGAGGCCAATACGAGTTGATGGTCAGCAAGCCACTAAACGACAACAGAGTGGAGAATGAACATTTTTTTGTGTCGTTTCACTTGAAGGCCACGCAGACCAAATAACTGGCATGAACACTAGACCCTTAGAATTCAAAAAGAAAATAGAAAACATACCTACTCATTCCTTATAAAAAATGTAAAACATACCCGTTTATTTCTTATAGAAAATGTAGAGTGGCACTAGCACGAGCACTCAGTATTATTTGGAGGAAGAATACTGAGACCTTCAAGAATGCAGACATAGCTTCTTTGCATAAGGGAGGCAGTAGAGCGCTAACCAAAAATTACACACGGGTAGCACTAACATCCCATATAAATCTTGGAAAGAATGATCAGACGCTAAATTACCAGTTGTATGGAACAGCAAAATCTGCACAACGCAAACCATCACACGGTTTGGAACTGGAAGATCATGTTTGTCAACTATTTAATCACTATGACAACTACTGAGGCGTTGGAAGAAAACCAAAACTCGTGTATGCTACACGTCCTTCCACAAACCTAACCAAACAGATCGTCTGTCACTTTTTATATATATATATATTTATGATGCAACTTTTCAAAATTTTCTCTAACATACTTCGCAAATCTACCATCTTTGTTGGTGATTCCATCAGTGATCAATAATTTGTATGGCTCTTACGTGGCATTCAGAAGGTATGTACCTGTGTTTTAGAGCCAAATCTGGGTTACAGCAGTGATACCAAAGTTTGCAGCAGATGGGATTACTCTTAAGTTCGGGTGTTTTATTTCTTGTTCTCGGGCTGTTTGTATAGTAAACGTTAAGGAAGTTTCTAGCTCGCCTATCCTGTCTTTCTTCTTTAAAGAAGAATGAGCCATTTCCTTTGTATCAGTAACCATTGTACTACCTCTCTTCTGTTTGAACGTTTTCCTCAAGTGTCTTGGCAATTCCCGCTTTTTATTTCGTTCCCAGTACATCAACCCCCGTTGTTACCCCCCCCCCCACACACACACCCCTCCCTCCAGCTTCCATCAGTTTAGTCTTGTGCAATTCAGCAACTGCCCCTAGACTAAGCTGACTAACGCTCTCGTTCCTGCCGGGAGAGACGCACCCCATCCCTTGCATACGTAACATGTTTTCCACACAATTTATCCCAGTTGTCAGTGCATGGAACTCACCTCTCCCTTTTCCATCTCATCCCGTCTCATTTCCCTGCTTCCCAGCCTCTCTCACTTCCTTCACTCTCTCCCTTTCCGTCTCCCTATTCTTCAGAGAGAGAGGAAGGAGGTAGCGGAGGATAATCCGCTGCATGAGTTTAAATATAAGCAATACTAAAGCCATGGGAGTGGCTGGCGGGACGCAAGTATGTGGTATACGCTCTGGGAGGGAGAGGAACAAACATTGTGCATGGCTGAGATTACCAGTGGCACCCCCTTCCCCCCCTACCCACCTTGTGTTGGCACTCTTCTTGCTCACCTGGTCAGGTACTCCCTAATCCTCAGTACCTGCCTGGGTTTGGCACTATCCTGGTCATCAGGTCAACTAGCGTCTCTCTGTTAGACGCTACAGGTATGCTTAACCATATTATCTCTGTCTCAATGAAATCTCCCAGTTTAGGTTGACTTATTGCATTTCCTGATGTTTGCAGCCAGTCCTGAAATATTGCTGGAACTAAGATGAAAGTCTTCATAAGGAAACTGGACCAAGCCCTGCTTCAAGAGCCTGATCAGCCTGGTTGTTAAGACTATGGAGGCCATTGGCCACTAGCAGCAAAAGCCTGATTGACGAAGAATTCAACAAGGAAATCTGGATTCAAGCCAGGAAGTGAGGGTAATAGAGCCCTCGAAACCGGTCACAGGTTTGTGTAATGGAATAAGAGAGTACCATAAATCGAAGGAATAGGGCGGGTTACTACTCTCAGAGTTGAATGAGATTTATGCAAGGGATGCAGCAAAATATGTGGACTGCTTGCTGTTAACCAAAATTGGGTGCTGTTGCAGTTTCAGCAGAGTTAATTAAAGGTTTAATACCCCAAGACACTGTCTTAAGTCTTTTACGGTTTCTCATAGTAAACATGTGTGAAGACACTAGCCCGACCTTTGCATCATCCCTTGCGGACGATGCCAAAATAAGAATTAAAGTCGGTTTAGTAGAAGATAAAGAAAAATTACAGTCAAATGTCAAAGTCTTCCAGTGGACAAATGTAAAGATTATGTTCAGTGGTAGCTGTATAACCCTTGTGGTTTAGCGCTTCTTTTGATTATAATAATAATGTTCAGTGGTAACAAACTTCACTTGTTTAGATATGGGAATACTAAAGAACTCAAAACAATCACAACATATAGAAGACAGAAGTGCCTTTGACAGAATGGTAACTAACAGACAGAACACCTCATAAAGTGTAAGGAACTGGTAAAATATTTAGGAATAATGATGCCAGATGATCTTTCATTTAGGGAACACAATAATGCAAATGATGCAAAAGCCAGAAAAAAAATGAGGGTAAATTACGAGAACTTTAAAAACACAAGAAATAATGACAGTAATGGTGTAATTCAAATCACTTGTATTGTAATGACTAGAATATTGCTCTGTGCTCACAGCTCCATTCAAGGCAGCAAAAATATCGGAGCTAGAAAATACACAAAATACACAGAGATTGTTTACTGCTCCTACACTCAGTAAATCGTTTAAAGCCACTGGGAACGCCTCAGAATACTTTGGGTGTACTCTCCGGAGAGAGAGAGAGAGAGAGAGAGAGAGAGAGAGAGAGAGAGAAATAAGGAAGAAGAAGAAGAAAGATATCTGTAGGTTACCTGGAGTCGTTTCCGAAGGTCACCGCCTTCGCGGCCCACTCCTAGACCTGTCCTAGTTCTAGTTTCTGACCTGATCGATCAGGATCAGAGTTTCTGTAGGTGTTCCATATTTTTTCCAATGGTCTTTAGGGCACACAGGAGTTATCATAATATAGTACATAACGTAGATTTAATTAGCGTACAGTAATTCAATAAATTGAGTGTGACTTATTTCTATTAGTGTCCCACCCTGTTACATATGGTAGGGGGGGGGGTGAGTGAAAGGGTTAGAGGATGGTAGAAAGGATGGGTGGTATGGTTGGTGTGAGGGGGAAAAGGGTGATAGAAAGGATGTTTCCTAGGGTCAACGCCCCCGCGGCTCAGTCGCAGATTGGGCCTTCCAGTAAATCAAGGCCTGATCAGCCAGGTTGTTACTGCTCGCCTCATGCAGTTCACTGTACGAACCACAGCCCGGCTGGTAAGGATCTGATTTGTACTTAACATGTTCTCTCTTGAAGACCGCTAGAGGGTATGTTGGTAATCCCCTCTTATGTATGAGGGGAGCCTCTTGAATTATTGCCTTAGGGCATTTACACTTATTGTACTCTATGGGTAAAGTCCTTCACTTTTGTTTTTCGCTCTGCGAGTGCTTAGATTTAGTTTTATACTCCGTTCTAGTTTTTATTTTCTCAAGTTTTCCATAACAAAGTAACTGAAATGTGTCGTCATTGAACATCATATTATTTTCTGTTGCCCACTGGAAGACTTAGTTGATATTCGCTTGGAGGTTTGTAGGATACAAGCAAGGTGTTTGGTTTAGTGGTGATATTTGTGATCTCTGTTGACCTTAACCCTTTCTCATTGCCCCTCCCTTTTCTCGTCTCTTCCTCCGCCCCTCTCCCATCCCCCAACTTTCCACTTCCCCTGACCCCTCCATCGTCCCCTTACTTCCTCTCCTCCTTTCCCTGGTCCCCTTACTCCTCTCTCGTTTCTTTCCTCGTCCCCTTACCCCTCTTTCGTCCCTTTCATCGTCCTCCTCTCTCTCGTCCCTTTAATCGTCCACCTATCACTCGTCCCTTTCATCGTCCCCTTATCCCTCTCTCGTCCCTTTCCTTGTCCTCTCACCCCTTTCTCAACTCTTCTAGGCCTTTCCTTTTTCCCTTCCTTTTCTCGACTATTAGCTTTCTCTGTCAGTGGCATCTACTTGATCAGCAGTAAGGTGTTGTGTACAAAAGTGTTGTATGTCAAGTGTTCAGCTTGGTCATTATCAGTACACGGACACTGAGTGCCCTGCTCTTGCTCGGTACTTATCGTGGTGGTGATGCTGTGAATGCTGGAAACTCAATGAAAGGTGGTGATGCTGTAGTGGCGGTGCTGTGGATGATGGTAAATATAGATGATGGTGCTAAGGTTGTGGAAGGTGGTACTGCAGATAGTAGCGGTGTGGATGGTGGTGCTCAGACCAAGAGGGTGGAGAAGCAATTATGTGATTACATATTAGCTTAAGTGAAGACAAGCCTATATAAGTCACATCAGAAGAAACACGGTATACAGATAGAGGCTGAAAAAAGATGGTACCCATTCGAGGTGATTGATCAAAGAAAAGAACGCCAGAATTGATTCCGGTATCTTTGCGAAGCAACACGAACTAATAGTAGATAAAAAGAAGGATGGGGATAAACTAAGTAGTACTGGTAATATCTTGACTGGTAATAAGTACCAGTCAAGATATCACCTTGGGTATTACATTCTAGTGAGGTATTCATAGGACAAGTAGTTTAGAAGTCATGAAGAAGAACCTGGACAAGTATCTCCACCAAGTGCCAGGTTAACTAGGCTGTGATGGATATGTGGGCCAGCGGGTCACCAGCAGCAACAGACTGGTTAACCAGGCAAGCACCAAACAAGCCTGGCTTAGGATTGGGCTGCAAGAGTAGAAAAACTCGAAACTCATCAAAAGTGTATCACAGGTAAGGTAAAGGTCACTCCACTATGCTGTAGACACAAGAACACTAATAGTGGTCACACCTTGGTGTAGTGTAACACAGGAACACAAGGGTCATATCATGGTGTAGTGTGACACAGGAACACGATGGTCACACCATGGTGTAGTGTGACACAGGAACAATAACTGGTCACATCATGGTGTAGTGTGACAGTAAGTGGTCACACCATGGTGTAGTGTGACAGGAACAGTAACTGTGGTTACACCATGGTGTAGTGTGACAGGAACAGTAACTGTGGTCACACCATGGTGTAGTGTGACAGGAATAGTAACTGTGGTCACACCATGGTGTAGTGTGACACAGTAAATGGTCACACTATGGTGTAGTGTGACAACAGTGGTCACATGGTGTAGTGTGACAACAGTGGTCACATGGTGTAGTGTGACAACAGTGGTCACATGGTGTAGTGTGACAACAGTGGTCACATGGTGTAGTGTGACAACAGTGGTCACATGGTGTAGTGTGACAACAGTGGTCACATGGTGTATGTGACAAACAGTGGTCACATGGTGTAGTGTGACAGACAGTGGTCACATGGTGTAGTGTGACAACAGTGGTCACATGGTGTAGTGTGACAACAGTGGTCACATGGTGTAGTGTGACACAGTAACAGTGGTCACACCATGGTGTAGTGTGACACAGTAACTGGTCACACTATGGTGTAATGTGACACAGTAACAGTGGTCACATGGTGTAGTGTGACAGTAACAGTGGTCACTATAGTGTAGTGTAGCAGTAACAGTGGTCACACCATGGTGTAGTGTGACAGTAAATAGTTACACCATGGTGTAGTGTGACACAGTAAGTGGTCACACCATGGTGTAGTGTGACACAGTAAGTGGTCACACCATGTGACCACTGTTACTGTGTCACACTACACCATAGTGTGACCAGTAACAGTAAGTGGTCACACCATGGTGTAGTGTGACACAGGAACACACTACACAGCTTCATAATACCTCTTGTGAAAGACTTGTCTCAGCCTTTTACAGTTACGCACCGATCAATTCACATTAATCCCCCGTTTTCTGTGATCAAGTGGCTTTTCTCTGGCTGATCCTACCCCCACCACGCGGACGCGCGCGCGCGCACACACACACACACACACACACACACACACACACACACATACACTCGGGGCCAGGAGCTATGAATCGACCCCTGCAACCACAACTAGGTGAGTACACACACACAATATTAGAGAAAGTGCAAAGGTTTGAAACAATACTAGTCCCAGAGCTAAGGGAAGATAAATACATGAGTGGGTGTGGGTGGATGTGAGTTGGACCTGGCTAGCTTGTGTTAGTGGGTCTGATGCTGTGCTCCTTAAGTGGATGTGACCTAACCTGACTAGGTAGGACCATTGATAACAAAAAAGGCACAATACCGTGACTGGAACCATACACACACAACCCGCACATATAAAAAGAGAGGAGCTTACCACGACGTTTCGGCCCGACTTGGACCATTCTTTTTATATGTGCGGTTTGTGTGTGTATAGGATCATTGGCTTAAGCCGGTAGGAGACTTGGACCTGCCTCGCATGGGCCAGTAGGCCTGCTGCAGTGGTCCTTCTTTCTTATGTCCTACGAAGAAAGGTTAAAAGAAATCGGCCTGAAGACACTGGAGGACAGGAGAGATAGGGGGGATATGATAACGACATATAAAATACTGAGAGGAATCGACAAGGTGGACAGAGATAGGATGTTCCAGAGATGGGACACAGCAACAAGGGGCTGTGAAGTTGAAGACTCAGATGAATCACAAGGATGTTAGGAAGTATTTCTTCAGTCACAGATTTGTCAGGAAGTGGAATAGTCTGAGAAGTGATGTAGTGGAGGCAGGATCCATACATAGCTTTAAGAAGAGGTATGATAAAGCTCATGGAGCAGGAAGCGACGGGGCCAGGAGCTATGACTCGACCCTTGCAACCACAACAAGGTGAGTACACACACTCACAGTTTTTATCTTGGGTTTTCCGCTGGAGCGTGAGGGATACTGGTGTCTCCCACTGCCTGGGCTCTCCTCTACTACTCCTCCTCACTTTACTCGCACACCAAGCCTGAAAAAAAACCTTTGTGTTTACTACAGATATTGACGTCAATACGGGCTTTTGGGTGTAAAACTAAATGGTTGTTTTTATAGGCCGCCGGGGTGCATTCTCTTACAAAAATAGCCGGATTAATTGTCTCATCCATTAAATAATGTGATTAAAAATTAATAATGGATGTGGGCTGTATAGGACATATAATTACAGTGTATTTTCCAGGGTGAGAATAGCCCCTTAACGAGCATAAGCCTTGGTGCAGCAGCTACGCGTGGCCCCAGAGTGAGCATGGTGGCCTGAGCGTGTGACGACAACACTGTGAGGGAGTCCAAGTTTTCGCTGTGCTCGATGTGGTGCCTCTCCTGATTTTCCGGCCATTTTTAAAAGATCTGATCGATTTTTGGATATAAGCGAGGTAAAATACGATGGGTAAAGTGACAGATGAAGCTGTGGAGCTTCCAGTGTGGTGGTGTTAAGAAGAGAAGTGCAGATAGTGAAGTTAAATGTGTGTCGGTGAGAGTTTTGTGTACCTGATTGTGGGGCTCGCCAACAATCGTGGTGTCTCCCTCCCTCCCTCTCCCTCCCTCCATCCCTCCCTCCATCCATCCCTCTCTCCATCCCTTAGCTCCTCTCCTCTCTCCTTCCCCTCCTCCTCCCTCCCTCTTATCCCACAGTTGTGTGTTGTTTTGTGTTTTCGCTTGTAAGAGGGAAACACCGACAGGCCCAAATCGATATCTTCACATACGTATATCATGGGTGTTGACGGACGGGTCCTGGCCGGACTTATCCATCTGGCCAGCCTGGTTGCTCTGCTGGAATTGCCCCATGACGTTGGAACCTTGCTGGAAATGACTAAATACGCATAACGGATGGGATTATATATGCCGTTTGTGTGGATTAGTTGGCAGGACGCTGGAACTGTGAATTATCAGTGTTTACAAGACTAGGAAATTATCAGTATTGTTGTGTTTGCTAATGATGAGACGTGATGAAATAGTTTCGTTGCTGTGGGTAATCAACCGAAAGTCAGAATGTTGTGTTATGTACAAGTGTATATTCAGATGTGGAAATTAAAAAAAAAAAATGTGGATATGGTGAGAAGCAGCTTGAAAGTGTATAAAATACATAGACCAGCGTGATCAGAGCTGATGAAATTATTGGAAAACAGGTTCAGTGTAGTGAATATTATGGAAGATGTATAAAGTTTGTGTTGCGGGGTCGCTGCTTGTTGCAGACATGACTCTTGCAAGATCTGTGATATTGTGTTGCTCTTAAGCCAGTGTTTCCTGCTCCTTTGCCCTCCGCAACACACCTGCCGGGACACAGGCAAGGATCAGTATATCTGTAACAAGCTGGGATAAGTCGGTCGTGGCGGTGGTCACTATGTATGTAACTCACCCATTTCTGAATCACTAAGATGAATATTAAATGATGGTGAAGGGCTATTGATCCGAGGAATTGGAGCTAATCTCTGCGTCCTCAGATCATGTCCGCTTCCATTATCCGGTCGCGGTATAATTCTTGCGGGTTTGGCGTTTCTAAATTATTATTATTAGTAGTAGTAGTATAATCTTGTGGCAGTGGTCAGTATATCATACACCTTTGCCAGCCAGCCAGCCAGCCGGCCATGGCTGACTTGCCAGGAATCACGTCTTCAATCTTGACTCTGGTTGTTACTCTGTCTTAGCGGTGCTGTGCATCCTACAGCAGCCATGTCTCTGAACCTGGAGCCTGCAGCAGCCATGTCTCTGAACCTGGAGCCTGCAGCAGCCATGTCTCTCAACCAGCTTCTAATACATTTAACTATCATCCATCATTCGAACAAGCACAACTTTCCTTAGCCATATTGTTGAACGATCAGCTATGTAGGTCAGCCATGCTGGTCAACCTTGCTCAGCCGTGTTGGTCAACCTTGATCAGCCATGTAGGTCCTTCAAAGGAGGTACCTTGATGCCCGTGAAGGGCTCTTGATGAAAGGAATTGGAGCTATTCTCTCCCCATCTTTGAGCCGAACTTGAGTACCTCCCATTTCCAGGGCGCTTGGACTGATGACATCGTCTTTACATCTCTACTGCTTCTTCTCACTCTTCTGTACTTGACTGAAGAGTGGGCGAAGCATTTCAGAATTAAGATACCTAACTGTTGCACTATGTCTTACCAACCTGTCGGTATTGTATATTAATGTTCTTCCCATATTAATAATCAAGTATATAAGGGCAGCATTGTTACAGCCATGTTGGCCAGCCTCGCTCAGCCATGCAGAACCGGCTGGAAATTAAAATACATTAGTTTTGAATTCGGGGATGGAGTCAAATACACACGTTCAAATACAACAACAACTGTAAGTACGCTAATCCAGAAAAAAAATAATTTCAAATACAAATACATGTTTTTGGAAACCAATTGCAAATGAAATATTGATGCATTACATCGAAATACAAATAAAACTATAAAGCTTTAAGTACAAACTACACATAAGCCTTTAATTATGAACAATTTTCAATTACAAATACAAAGGTATTTTATCATAACTTTAAAAAATAAAGCTATTTCATAGTTTATCATTTATTGCGGTAAATAATTTTGAAATATAGCTGCAGTGTAGAGCAATACATTGGTACTCTTGATACAATAATGTGAATGACAAAATTTAAGTCAACTAATCTAAATGAGTCCTTAAATTGGTTGTGCATTTTTAGGAGGCGTTACGCAGCAACATTCTTCTGACAGTGGAGACATTCTACCGTGTAATGATTAGGATCGTCTCCAGATTGCTGGAGTCCAGAGCATCTTACACAGGGCTAGACATGCTGTCATCGTGGGAGACTCAGTGCGTCTCAGATGGTATTTTAGTTAACTAACCCTCATATGAATAATAGTCTGCCAGAGTTATGACAGATTTGGTACAAGTTCAACCTTGAAGACTGTGTTATCAACTTAGATATTAGGTATCTATAATAAGATGTTAAATTAAAATTGAATCGTTAGATTATTGATAGGAACAGTAATTACTGTATTACATTTGAACTGTGGGAATAACGCATTCCCACATTTAATGAAAAGGATGCTGCAGTACTGGTGGCTTTATTTATATCAAATATGGCAAATGCAAATTAATATAAATACAGCTTTAATTTTTTCTGAGTACAATTACAATACAAACAAAATTTCAGTATTTGTAAATGAAAATAATTAAGTATTGGACCCCATCCTTAGACTTAATCTTCATAAACAATGAAGAATTGATCAGATATAATTTCAGATGCAATAGTCTACTCTAAACCTCGTTGAAGTATAAATAGGCACAGATCTACGTGTAGAGATCCTAAGAAATAGTCTCCGTAAATGGATGTTCAGTATACATCAACAATCAGGCAACTGACCTGGACAAAATAAAGAACTTTCAGGTATTACCTAGGTGGATGTGACTTGGACCTGACTAGCTTACGCCAGTAGCTTGGGCCACTAGGTGACTTGGACCTGACTAGCATAGGCCACTAGGCTGCTGCAATGCTCCTTATGTTCTTAAGATATGTATAAAATATGCCTAAAAGGACATCATTTATTAAAAGATGCAGAAGAAAAAAAAGGGCTGGAAAAATAAACACATAAGCAGTATAATTTGATCCTTTATTGACAACGTTTCGCCCACTTGTGAAAGACTTGCCTAGTATGGGCCAACAGGCCTATTGCAGTGTTCCTTCTTATGTTATCACTGTGGGCGAAACGTTGTCAATAAAGGATCACATTATACTGCTTATGTGTTTATTTTTCCATTGTGTCGGTATTTTATACCATTTATTTCCAAAAAAAGGACTGAACTGTTTAAAAACAAGAATGGCACAAGCAAGAATAGGTCAGCTTCACCGAGAGATAACCAGTATAGAACAGAAACTAAAACAGTCATATACCAAACAGGACAACAGGAACACAAATCCAGTCAGGAAAGTGCAAGAATCCTAAATATTTCTACGTATATGCAAAATGCAAGTCAAAATCACCTTTAGAATTGGCCCACAAATTGCATGAGGCTCACACACCAATAACGAAACAAATTAGTGAAATTTTGAAACACCGTTGTAGTTCAGTTTTCAGCAAGCCAATAAACGGCAGAAAAGTTGAACATTTTTGAAGTGAGATTCATTCATGCTTGAGATGTAAAGAATTGCACCTTGGCTTGATCCCGAATACCCCCTATTTCGTCAAGCGCTCTATGGCCCCCTATTTCGTCAAGCGCTGTATGGCCCCCTATTTCGTCAAGCTCTGTATGACCCAGTACTAGCTTGTGCTACTAGGTCAGATGCCGTGCTCCTTCCTTAAGTGAATGTGACATGACCTGACTAGGTTGGGGCATTGGCTTAAGCCGGTAGGAGCCTTGGACGTGCCTCGCATGGGCCAGTAGGCCTACTGCAGTGTTCCTTTTTTTCTTATATTCTTATGGAACCATATTGCTTTTTCATTCCCTCCGCCCACTCTACACACCTCTGCTGTTTCTTATTCTCTTAGCAGACATAAATAAAAACACTCATCACAGTCTTGAATCATTATTTGTAGACGACACTAAACTAAGCATCAAAATCACCTCGGTAGAAGACACTGAAAAATTGTAGGGTTTTCCAGTGGGCAGTGGAGAACAACGTGACGTTCAGTGGTGATAAGTTAAATCTGTTTAGATGTGGAAAGAATGAAGAACTCAAAAGGGACACTTGATACAAAACTCAAGAGGGCCATCAAATAGAACGAAAGGAACACGTGAAAAAACTTGGGAATAATTATGTCTGACCTTTCTTTCAAATAACACGAGGCAAATATTACGACAGCCAGGAAGATTGTGGTGTGAATGATTAGAGATTTCAAAACAAGGAAAATAGTACCATTGGTGACACTTCAAATAACTTGTGGTGTCTCGTTTAGAATATTAAGTGTTGAAGGTCCCGTTCAGAGCTGGAACAAATTTATATTATTTACAGCCCGCATAGAGCTATTAAAGCAATTTAAATTACTGAGAACGCCTTAGAACTGGAGCGGAGGAGAGTGACCTGGAAAGTACTTGAGGACCTTGTCCCAAACCTGCACACACTGCTGTAACATACTGGAGTGCAAAATAAACCCAGTGAAAAGCAAGGGCACTGTGGGCACCATAAGATAACACTATATCAACATCTGTGGCCCCAAACTATTAAGCATCTTACCAGGCGATATCAGAAACACTGCTGGGGCAAGTGTAGAAGTCTTTAAGAGGAAACTGGACAAGTAATTCACCAGGTGCCAGATCAACCATGCTGTGATGGATATATGGGCCAGTGGGCCGCCAGCAGCAATAGTCTGGTTGTTAAGTAAAAGGACACAAATGCAACTAATGTGACATTTTATTGTGGCAACGTTTCGCTCTCCAGGAGCTTTGTCTAGCTGACAAAGCTCCTGGAGAGCGAAACGTTGTCACAATAAAATGTCACATTAGTTGCATTTGTGTTCTTTTACTTAACATATTGTCGGTAATTCTACCAATATTAATACAATAGTCTGGTTGACCAGGCAGACACCAGACGAGCCTGGCCCGAAGCAATTCTCCGGAAGCAAAAAAAACTTTTGATACTCTACAAAGGTACACCATATATACAGTATACCCTACATAAACACAAATCCTCCATATTCGAAAAGGAAATAGAAAACCTGACACATGCAGCATCCACATCCTGATTCATTCAACTCGTTATTTATCAATTGCTGAATACCGAGTACTCGTTAATCTTTCCAGGAAGAGCTTACATCGAGGTGAAATTCTTGAGACCTTCAAAAAGAATGCAGACAACTTCTCTGCACAGAGGAGGCTGTTAAGGTCTGGTAAAAAAGAAATACATACATAGTATCAGCATCACACACGTTTTCGAAAAGTGGCGAGCCGATAAATTGCAAGTTTTATGGAAAAACATGATCCAGACAACCGAAGTTAACTTAGATTTAGGGCAGAAGGAACATGCTTTTCATAACTACTAAAAACTATGACAAAATTGTGGAGGCTTTGGAAAAAAAAATGATGTGGTCTATTCGGACTAGGCTACAGCATTTGACAGATGTTATCAGGTAGTGATAGCTTATGCTTAGCTCTTGCCCTTATAACAGGAAAGTGGGAAAATTAATATTAAATTTTCCAATGGCAAGAATGCAGTTGTAGTAGTAAACAAAGCAAAGCTCTGTTTTGACGCCTTTGCTCTTTCTCGTCCTCGTATCACAATTGATAAAAATAAAAATACTAGTCACAGCTTCGTGTCCAAAATAAGTATGAAAGTCTCCTCCGTAGAAGACACTGAAAATTTACGAGTAGATATCAGTAGAAAATAACTTGATGTTCACTGTTGGCCAATTCCAACTGCTCAGATATGTAAAAATGAAGAGCTCAAGTGGATTAAAAAAAACATTCAAGAACATAAGCTGAACATGAATGGTTAATATAACACTGGATACAAAGCACATGAGGACTATCTCACACAACGAAAGAAACACAGGTAAATGCTGCCGAAAGCCAGAATGAAAAGAATGGCCAGTGAGAACTTTCAAAACAATAGAAGTAATGTAGATGAATGGTTCAGAGAACCGACAAGTTGTTAAATTAGACACATATGCAACACTTGGGGTATCTTTATTGAGGAAACGTTTCGCCACACAGTGGCTTCATCAGTCCATACAAAGAAGAAAGTAGTAATAAAAGGAGGAGTTTGAGGTAATCAGTCCCTCGGCCTGGAGTCGATGTGTTCAGTCCATCAATCTTGAAGTAAATACAATATAAGGCAAATAGAAGTTGCTTATATACTGTAGACAGGTGAGATGAAGCAGGAGGAGGCGGGGTCATAGTGGTATCATCCACTAGTCGAAGTAAGTCCTTGTCCAAAGGTTTGGACAAATGTAGAAGAATCCCTTTGTATCAAGATCCCAAGAAGTTGCTGTGTATTTACTTCAAGATTGATGGACTGAACACATCGACTCCAGGCCGAGGGACTGATTACCTCAAACTCCTCCTTTTATTACTACTTTCTTCTTTGTATTGGACTGATGAAGCCACTGTGTGGCGAAACGTTTCCTCAATAAAGATACCCAAGTGTTGCATATGTGTCTAATTTAACAATAGAAGTAATGTCAGTGGTTACACTGTATCACTTGTGCTCTCTCGTTTGGTATATTGTCCAGTGTTGACAGTTTCATTCAAGGCTGGAGAGATATCAGAACTGGAAAAAGGTAGAGATCGTTTATTGGTAACAATGATCCAGTAAAGCATTTGAACTACCGAAAACGTATTCTCTGCAGTGAAGAAGAGATTCTTTATAATGTATACTCGAGTGAAAGGTGAAAAGTAGTGATGCCACGCTCTTGATAAGAAGATACTGCTACCATTGCTGGTCCAAGACTATAAGTTGCTATCAGCAGATAGCCGAAATATTGCCGGAACAAGTGTGGAAGTTTTCAGGAGGAAAACTAGATCACTGCCTCCGCCAAATGACGGATCAATCAAGCTGTGATGACTTGTGTGAGCTAGGGGACCACTACCAGGCAACAGCCTGGTTCAAAAGGCAGTCAATAGGAATAACCTGGCTCTAATCCGTGCTGCGGGGAAAGGGGCTAGAAACTCTTGAATCCAGCCACAGGTATGGCACAGACAGTAGCTGTCTTCAAGAGGGAAATTGACAAGATCTTAGAGTCAGTTCCTAGTCAGATTGGCGATGGTCTGTATACTGTTAGTACTGACCTGGCTGAGTTGGCCATGAACCAGGCCTGGCTTGGGACCAGGTCCTGAGGGCGATGACCTTCAACCCTAGATGGTGACCGCCTGTGATTCATCAGTGATGGTGACCGCCTGTGATTCATCAGTGATGGTGACCGCCTGTGATTCATCAGTGATGGTGACCGCCTGTGATTCATCAGTGATGGTGACCGCCTGTGATTCATCAGTGATGGTGACCGCCTGTGATTCATCAGTGATGGTGACCGCCTGTGATTCATCAGTGATGGTGACCGCCTGTGATTCATCAGTGATGGTGACCGCCTGTGATTCATCAGTGATGGTGACCGCCTGTGATTCAAGCAGTGATGGTGACCGCTTGTGATTCAAGCAGTGATGGTGACCGCTTGTGATTCAAGCAGTGATGGTGACCGCTTGTGATTCAAGCAGTGATGGTGGCCGCCTGTGATTCAAGCAGTGATGGTGACCTGTGATTTATCAAGCAGTTATGGTGATGGGTGAGCCTTGAGAGGTATTCAAATCAACCATAGGTATTGTCGGCAGAGAGAGAGAGATTGAAATTGTTAGAGAGAATATAGTTATGAATGAAAGTATTAAACTGTGTGGGCGTGCGCGCCCGTTGTAGTGTGGGTGTGCCCGCGTGTTGTGTGGGTGTACGCGCGCCCGTGTTGGGTGTGTGCGGGCGCGCGAGCGTGAGTATGCCTGTAAGAGAGAAGGGGGGGTGGGGTGAGTGAGCCTGGCAGGCTTCCTCCTACTTCCCTTCCCTGGCAGGATGTTGGTCAACTACCTGCCAGGCTCCATAACAAGCGTGTGCATGTGCTATCCTTCACCTCATTCACGTTAGGGTCACACGCTCTACACTCCACACGAAGATTAAGACAAAAACCATACGCAGTTTCACGAGTAGGTATGATCGAGTACAGGAGGTCAGAAATCAATAAACCTGGTCGATAAGAGACTACCTGGAGAGGATTCCAAGAAACAACGCTCCCGCGGCCCGGTCCCTACCCAAGCCTCCTACTGGATCAAGGCCTGATCAACCAGCCTGTTACTGCTGGCCGCATGAATTCCAGCATACGAACCACAGCACGGCTGATCAGGGAATGATTTTAGGAACCTATCTAGGAACTGTGAATCGACACCTTCAAATACATTAAAGTGAGTACATAATGGCGAGATTAGAGGGAGGTTACTTCTGTCGTTAAGTGAAAAGGGAACAGTAATGTGTACTGGCCTAATTGTGTTAGAGGGGAGTCGAAGCGTGGGACATGGCCTCACCCTTCATGCTGCCTTGGCCGACATATACTGAATTGTGGCGGCATCACGGACCTTGTCATATATATTCTTGAAATTTGTCTCCACCACTGCCTCATGTAGCTTCTCTACGTCCCTACCATCCTTGTTATTAATCATCACATTTCAATGTGTATGGTGCGCCCTCGCTTACCGAGTTGTGTGTCGTCGGTGGGTTTGGGGGAGAATCATTCTAGACCACTTTGTTCGTCATCACTGATTTCTCTCCTCTTGGGCCTTATCATATCTGCTCTTGGAGTTGTGTAACGATTTTGTCTCCACTGCCTCATCCAAATCATTGCACTTTTCAATCACCCGGAGACAAGAAATATTCCTTTCATCCACTTATGCTTCACCTGTCTCCCCCTTGATCCTCATCCTTATAATTCAGTTTGTTTCCTTCTCTTCGCCAAGGTCATCAACTTAGTTCCTTCAACGTCTCCTCATTTGTTTTAGTTGTGGTACTACTGCAGTCTGAGACCTGTGACGCTTGTGCACAAGTTTGACTAGGTGTGAGCTTCCTGCTGGGGCAGCCTACTCAGCCTACTCTTATATGAAGTTCTGAAGGATTCTTTAATTTTCTGAATGCTGTCCTCTAAGAGGAGGTTCCTTGACGCTGGTGAGGGGCTCTTGATCTAGGGAATTGGATCTGTGCTCCAGTTCCCTGAATTGAGTCTGAATGCCTTCCATCCCCCCCACACACGCGCTGTATAATCCTACGGGTTTAGCGCTACCCCATGATTATAATAATTCTGAATGCTGTTCTGGGGTTTGTTAATGTTGCATGTGTCGCTAATGTTACACGATTGGTCTGTGACCAGGTCTCGTGGTGGAGCTAGGCCTGATCAATCAGGCTGTTACTGTTGGCCGCACGCAAACCATCACGTTTTATGCGGTGAAATCTTTGGTGTTATATTCTCTCCCAGATTCTTTTCGATCTTATATTTGCAGCTTTCCACCTATGCTGTACTCTGTGTCTAGTCTGCCCACACCCATAAAGCGCATGACCTTGCATCTGTTTGGGTTGAACACTAGAACCCACTGGTTTGACCATATTTGTAGTCTGTTAGGATGTCCCTGGAGTATATCACTGGCCTTTTCCACGCGCGAGTGTATGTATGTGTCGGCTCCTAGGCCCTAGTGTATATGTGTGTGTGTGGGGGGGGGCTACAGGAGCAGTGTTGGCTCCTAGCCCCTAGTGTATGTGTGTGTGGGGAGGGGCTACAGGAGCAGTGTTATACTCGTAGTGTCTCGTCTTTAGTAATTTTTTCGTCATTTTTTTTAATTTCCAAAGGTTGCAGTAGTTACTACCAATTTTAATTAATTCTGTTGGTCTACCACAGTGTTCTTAAGAACATTTTTTCTTCTAATCCTTCAATTCGACGTTTCTCTCAGTTTACAACTGTTTCAGTACCCTTGTTGTCCTTGTTTCAAACCTCTATATTTTTTTCAGTTGTCCTTTTATAGCTTCACATGTTATCGTGTCTTCTCTTTCCCTGCTATCAGCTAGCATGCGCATCATTACCATCAACAACCTGCTATCAGCTAGCATGCGCATCATTACCATCAACAACCTGCTATCAGCTAGCATGCACATCATTACCATCAACAACCTGCTATCAGCTAGCATGCGCATCATTACCATCAACAACCTGCTATCAGCTAGCATGCGCATCATTACCATCAACAACCTGCTATCAGCTAGCATGCACATCATTACCATCAACAACCTGCTATCAGCTAGCATGCGCATCATTACATCAACAACCTGCTATCAGCTAGCATGCGCATCATTACCATCAACAACCTGCTATCAGCTAGCATGCGCATCATTACCATCAACAACCTGCTATCAGCTAGCATGCGCATCATTACATCAACAACCTGCTATCAGCTAGCATGCGCATCATTACATCAACAACCTGCTATCAGCTAGCATGCGCATCATTACCATCAACAACCTGCTATCAGCTAGCATGCGCATCATTACCATCAACAACCTGCTATCAGCTAGCATGCGCATCATTACCATCAACAACCTGCTATCAGCTAGCATGCGCATCATTACTATCAACAACCTGCTATCAGCTAGCATGCGCATCATTACCATCAACAACCTGCTATCAGACATGCGCATCATTACCATCAACAACCTGCTATCAGATATCATGCACATCATTACCATCAACAACCTGCTATCAGACATGCGCATCATTACCATCAACAACCTGCTATCAGATATCATGCACATCATTACCATCAACAACCTGCTATCAGCTAGCATGCACATCATTACCATCAACAACCTGCTATCAGCTAGCATGCACATCATTACCATCAACAACCTGCTATCAGCTAGCATGCGCATCATTACATCAACAACCTGCTATCAGCTAGCATGCGCATCATTACTATCAACAACCTGCTATCAGCTAGCATGCGCATCATTACCATCAACAACCTGCTATCAGCTAGCATGCGCATCATTACCATCAACAACCTGCTATCAGCTAGCATGCACATCATTACCATCAACAACCTGCTATCAGCTAGCATGCGCATCATTACCATCAACAACCTGCTATCAGCTAGCATGCGCATCATTACCATCAACAACCTGCTATCAGCTAGCATGCGCATCATTACCATCAACAACCTGCTATCAGCTAGCATGCACATTATTACCATCAACAACCTGCTATCAGCTAGCATGCACATCATTACCATCAACAACCTGCTATCAGATATCATGCACATCATTACCATCAACAACCTGCTATCAGACATGCGCATCATTACCATCAACAACCTGCTATCAGATATCATGCACATCATTACCATCAACAACCTGCTATCAGCTAGCATGCACATCATTACCATCAACAACCTGCTATCAGACAGCATGCCCATCATTACCATCAACAACCTGCTATCAGACAGCATGCGCATCATTACCATCAACAACCTGCTATCAGACAGCATGCACATCATTACCATCAACAACCTGCTATCAGACAGCATGCGCATCATTACTATCAACAACCTGCTATCAGACAGCATGCACATCATTACCATCAACAACCTGCTATCAGACAGCATGCGCATCAGCTCTGACAGCTGTTTTGAAACTCTTAACGTTTTCCAACATATTCATTTTTATACAGTATATAGTTTTTAAGTGTAGGCACCACACAGCTGCTACATATTCAAATTTTGGCCTAACATGTGTTGTAAATAGTTTTTATTAACATTTCTCCATCCATATATATGAAAGCCTTTTCATAGTGTGCATATGAGTCTCACAATTTATATTTGCATAATCTTCCGGGCGACGTTTTTTTTGTTTTGTATGTGTAGGGGGATATCTTTGATATATACCTTTGATAAGGTATATATCAAAGATATATATAGCCAGGCTGTTCCTGGTTTATTGTCCTACATATTCATCACAGCCTGGTTGATCTGGCACCTATTGAAGATACTTGTCCAGATATCAGTGTTTCTGATATATGGTAAGATTTGAATAGTCTGGGACCACAGACGTTGTGTCCACCGCACCCCTGCTTTTCATTGGGTTTATTTTACACTTCCTCCGATATCTCTCACTCCACTATATAGTTATGATAGTGTGCAGATTTGGGACAAGGCCCTCAAGTACTTTCCATGTATATATTATCATGTATCTCTCTCTCTCTCTCTCTCTCTCTCTCTCTCTCTCTCTCTCTCTCTCTCTCCTCTCTCTCTCTCTCTTCTCTCTCTCTCTCTCTCTCTCTCTCTCTCTCTCTCTCTCTCTCTCTCTCTCTCTCTCTCTCTCTCTCTCTCTCTCTCTCTCTCTCTCTCTCTCTCTCTCTCCCCCTTCCTCCTTCCCAGCCCGGTGTCTGTTGGTAATTCTTTTGTTTGAAGGGAAGGAGTTGGAAAGCCTTGAACCCTTTACACTTGTCGAGCTACCACTTGGTGAAATAATGGATTTAAGTTGGATAAATTTAGATTTAGAAATGACATAGGCAAGTACTGGTTTTTGAACAGAGTTGTAGATGCGTGGAACAATCTTCCAAGTAGGGTGATAGAGGCTAGGAACTTGGGTGGCTTTAAAAAGAGATTGGAGGGGCTGGGTTTGATTGATGTTGTGGGTACGGGAGTAAAGTTTTGGGTAGGGGTGGTTTTGATAAGGGGCTTGCCTTGTATGGGCCAGTAGGCCTTCTGCAGTGTTCCTCCATTCTTATGTTCTTAATTGTTGCAATCCTGCTCTTTTATTTTAACACACCGGCCGTTTCACACCGAGATAGGGGGACGCAAAAAAGAAGAAACACTTACTATAACTCTCTCCATTATCGTCTTGCCAGAGGCGTGCCGAATCTACACCTCAAATGCCCCTCCAGACGGCAATATCCCTACCCCTCCTTTAGAGTGCAGGCATTGTACTCCCCCCCCTTCCCCATCCATCCATGACTCAAGTCCGGTTAACAAGTTTTCCTGAAATTGCTTCTCTACTTTTTATATGGGGTAAATGAGGAATCCTCCGAGTACACAAAGGAATAACTCGGTGTCAAGGGTCAGATGCTTGTGAAGATGGAACGATGCTTTAATTTGAGATCCAAATATTGACTTCATGTAATCGCAGATTACTTTTTTTTAACTCGCGAAATTCTTTGAATATTTGCGAAATTGTTTTGCGTGCTGATGTGAATGTGTTTCTTACTTATGGATGAGGTTATAGTGAGTGATTAGTTTTGATGCGAGTGACTCTGTTCCCTGAGTGAGCTTTTACTGGGAGCTTGTGGTGATGGGTCTGATGCCGTGCTCCTTCCTTAAGTGGATGTGACCTGCCTTAACTAGGCTTGGGCCAGTAGTCCTGCTGCAGTATTCCTTCTTTCTTAATGTCTTATGTTGTCTACCTTCACCGTCACCCCACCTGCAGGGCTACAGCTCTACCTGCACTCTCAGGTCGCTTCTTGTATCTTGCTCAGAGAGAGAGAGAGAGAGAGAGAGAGAGAGAGAGAGAGAGATAGAGGGAGGGAGGGAGGGAGGGAGGGGGGTTCGAGACCCACCGACCAACAGATAAGCCGGAAAATATTTTTTGTACTTACCATACACAAGTAACCTGCACATAGGAGCTTAGGACGACGTTTCTGTCCGACTTTGGACCATGTACAAAGTGAGACGAAACGTCGTCGTAAACTCCCACTTGCTGGTTATTTGTGTGTATTGTTCCATTCACGGTATTGTTCCTTTTTATTGTTTACTTGCCATTATTAGGTAAACACTTGAATACTTCCAGCAGGTACTGGAGGTAAACACTTGAATACTTCCAGCAGGTACTGGTGGTAAACACTTGAATACTTCCAGCAGGTACTGGAGGTAAACACTTGAATACTTCAGGCAGGTACTGGAGGTAAACACTTGAATACTTGCAGCAGGTACTGGAGGTAAACACTTGAATACTTCAGGCAGGTACTGGAGGTAAACACTTGAATACTTCCAGCAGGTACTGGAGGTAAACACTTGAATACTTCCAGCAGGTACTGGAGGTAAACACTTGAATACTTCCAGCAGGTACTGGAGTCTTCTTACGATTTCTTTCCCCAGATCCGACCCACAGCAGCCAGAACACACAGGTGCCTATTTTTACTGCTAGGTTGGCAGGGGCAGCAAGGAAACTTGCTCATATGTTTCTCCATACTCGGGAATTGAAGCCGGAAGGGAGAAGATGGAAGGGCGAGGAGCTGGATTTGGAAGGGAGTAGATGAGAAGGAGTTGGAATAGTGAAGAGAAAGAGAGTGAGTTCGTGCGTGCGTGTATGATGCTGCATTTGTGCCTGGGGAAGTTGGTGTTGCCTTCTTGTACATAGATGTTTGACCTGCTTTAGTGTTACGACTTACCCTCTCCCCCTCCCCGAGCATATACCCCCGTGATTCCCCGTCCATCCACTACCACCTCCATCCTCTTCCTCCCTCCTCCTTACATCCCTTCTCCTATCAACCTTCTTTCCTTCCCCTTCATCTATCTCCTCCCTCTGCCCTTCATACTTTCACTCGCTACATCATCAGAGACTATTGCAGTGTCACTGAATCTGCACTGCTTACTTATCCATGTACTGTACATATATATATATATATATATATATATATATATATATATATATATATATATATATATATATATATATATATATTTGTGTGTATAGTCCCATATTATTTTTGTTTTCCCGCTCCGTGATGCTGTAGATATCTTCATAAAAATTCAGTTTCTGCTGTGTAAATGATAAGCCATCCTAAGAAATAATTTCCAAGTAATAGTAACTCCATTTATGCTAGAAGAAAAGCTCTGAAGCTGCCGTACCTGCTGAACCTTTAATAAAATACTTAACGATATCCTCATTGCCCTAATGACGTCTCCCACCTCTGGCTGACAGATTTGTACACTATTTATGTCCTAACCCATCCCTTTCCCTCACCCAGCGACCAGAAAAGAACCACACCGCGGGGACCAGTCACTTTAAAAGCAAGCAAAGCTTCTTAGAAAGCCTGAGGTGTGAGGTTGTTGGTAGAGATGTGCCAGAATACTGCCGGGAATATGGCTGTGTGATGAGCAGTATAAATAAATAGGTGATTCCTAGTGGAGGTGTGCCTTGAATGCCTCACCAGGGATTCACTCCAGTGTTTGAAATGCCTTTGGGGATTATAATGCTTAGGGGAGAGGAAGTAAATGAGGGATTTTTTTTTCAACGAGCCTCAATAAATCATCAATGTGCTGCTACTGTCATTCCCTATATGATAGTTGAGCTGGCTGTTTCCCTCACATAATATTTATAACAGACATCAAGTAATGTATCAGCTTGAGCTGGGAGACTGCAGTAAGACAGTGAGGATATCGTCAAGCATTTTATCAAAGGTTCTGCAGCTACTGTTACCTGGTAATTACTGTACTGGTAGGAAGAGGGGGGGGCGGAGGGTAGTTACTATGGTAGTGGTGGGAGGGAGGAGGTTGCTGTTGCCATAGCAGTAACAGCTGTTGGTCTGAAGACGATTTGCTGGTTAGAAACATAGGTTCCTAGAGAGGAGTTAGCGTGAAGAGTGAGAGGGGGAGGTGGGCGTGATGTGAATTGGGTGCAATGGGTGAGAGGTAAGGAGGGTTAAGAACATAAGAAAGAAGGAACACTGCAGCAGGCCTACTGGCCCATGCGAGGCAGGTCCAAGTCTCCCACCGGCTTAAGCCAATGCCCCGACCCAGCCAGGTCAGGTTACATTCACTTAAGGAAGGAGCACAGCATCTGACCTAGTAGCACAAGATAGTCAGGACCAACTCACACCCACCCGCACCCACTCATATATTTATCTAGCCTATTTTTAAAACTACACAACGTTTTAGCCTCTATAACTGTACTCGGGAGTTTGTTCCACTCATCGACAACTCTATTACCAAACCAATGCTTTCCTATATCCCTTCTGAATCTGAATTTATCCAACTTAAAGCCATTGCTTCGAGTCATGTCAATACAAGATATTTTTAGCACGCTATTTACATCCCCTTTATTTATTCCTGTTTTCCATTTATATACCTCAATCATATCCCCCCCTAATTCTACGCCTTTCTAGAGAGTGCAGATTCAGGGCCCTCAGTCTATCCTCATAGGGAAGATTTCTGATACATGGAATCAAATTAGTCATCCTCCTTTGTACATTTTCCAGAGCATTTATATCCATTCTGTAATACGGTGACCAAAACTGTGCAGCATAATCTAGATGAGGCCTAACCAAGGATATATAGAGTTGAAGAACAACCTGAGGACTCCTATTATTTATGCTTCTTGATATGAAGCCAAGGATTCTGTTTGCTTTATTGCGAACACTTATGCACTGCTGTCTTGGTTTTAGATTACTGCTAACCAGAACTCCTAAATCCTTTTCGCAATCAGTAGTATTAAGATCTACATTATTTAGTTTATATGTGGCATGGTTATTGTCCTGTCCAATATTTAGAACTTTGCATTTATCTATATTAAACTGCATCTGCCACTTCTCCGACCACTGCATGGTTGGGTAGAGGGTTGGGTGGTGAAGGGTTAGAGCAACATATTGGTGGTGGGGAACTGAAGGGAAATAAAGGTTGGAATGGGAAGGAGGTGAAAGGTTGAGGGAAACTGGTGGAGGTGTTGGGGGATCTTGGTTGGTGAGGGTTGGCGGGAGGCAGGAAGTTCCGGGGTTGTGGTGATGGTGGGAGATTTGGGCGAGTGTGAGGAGGTTCTTGAGGTGGGGAACCCAGGTACTGCATGGGTTTGGGGACGTTTGAGTGGTAGAGATGGGAGAGAGGGGTAGAGGGGGCGGGTGGGGAGGCTTAAGAGTGCTGGGGCTAGGGACTGGGATACTCTCAGCACGTGCTGTGGTAAGTGGCTGGCTTTCCTTCTGGTTGTCTTTGGGTGGTTTTGTTAGGCTGGTGCGAGACCTGGCTGCAGGGGCGATGAGCCCTGGAATCATCAGCAGGTGGATAGGGAGTGTGGGTGGTGGTGGTAATAAGTGGTTTTGGTATAGTTAATGCATTGGAATCATCACCCCCACTGCCTGTTCTCGGAACAGGCTGTCTGGTTGATGCTTTAATTCGTCAAGCTGTTGCTCCTGGTACCACACTCCTATAAGAGCATAATAACATAAGAAGCAATAAACCCGCTGGCCCAAGTCAGTCAGGTCCAACCCTCACCCACTCATGTATTTATCTAAACTATTTTTAAAACTATAGAACATCTTAGCTTCTATAACGGTACTCGGGAGTTTGTTCCACTCATCCACAACTCTATTACCAAACCAGTGCTTTCATATATCCTTTCTAAATCTAAATTTTTCCACCTTGAAGCCATTGCTGCGAGTCCTGTCTTGGTTAGATGTTTAGCACTTTATTTTCATCCCCTATATTTATTCCAGTTTCAAAGCTAATCACGAATAATTTTCAGAATTCTGTCAAATTTGCTCTTGAAGCTGCAGATGTCTAGGTATTTCCCTTATATTTGGAAAAGCCTTGGCCTCATTATGCTTAATGAGTTAGCTGTTAGTGTAGCTGTACCCCGGCGTTTTATGGGTTATTAGTGTGGGTGTATCGTGCCTCCCGCTCTGGTTAAACATTATTTCATTTATTGATAGATGTTCAGCCAGTGATGAGCCATTCATTGTTGCCACAAGCAGTATGGTGGGCCAGGGAAGGCACCACTGCACAGTTTGAATAATGTAATGGTGCTGTGTTAGGGTGCAGGTAATGGTGGTAGCACATGTTTCCTGGTTATTGTGATGGTGGATGGAAGCTTGGAGGTTTCCAGTGTCCTGGAGTTTACTTTGAGTCGCTTCCGAAGGTCACCGCCCCCGCGACCCGGTCCCAGACCAGGCTGATTAGCAGCTATTTTGAGGAATCTGACGAGTTCCCTCCTGAAGACAACAGAGAGTTTATACATGAAGGGAGTATGTTGAAGAGTCGTGGTCCCTTAACACTTATTAAATTCTCTCACTACTCATCGCTTCCCTGCTTTTCGTCCATTGTTCACAATGGATGACACTCATACAAATTCAAGTATTGACTGCAGTGAATATTATGATGCCGACATCTATATGTTTGTCAGATACGAGACAGATAATTGGAGAGTACTGTGTCTTGAGCAACAGTACTTCTCAAAGTGAAGATCTCTGCTTTACCTTGAGGTATAAACCTTGGTAATACGTACCGACAAGTTGGTTTAGAAAAGCACTAGCACGTATTTATTAGAAAACGTTTCGGTCCCGGCACGTCGATCACTTTTAAAATGACAGTATATATAGGTGGAGAGTGATAAATGAGAGTATATATAGGTGGAGAGTGATAAATGACAGTATATATAGGTGGAGAGTGATAAATGAGAGTATATATAGGTGGAGAGTGATAAATGACAGTATATATAGGTGGAGAGTGATAAATGACAGTATATATAGGTGGAGAGTGATAAATGACAGTATATATAGGTGGAGAGTGATAAATGACAGTATATATAGGTGGAGAGTGATAAATGACAGTATATATAGGTGGAGAGTGATAAATGAGAGTATATATAGGTGGAGAGTGATAAATGAGACACTTATCAAGACTGAGGGACTGACCACCTCAGATACTTTTCCTCCAAGGTTGATGGACTGATTACATCATCTTTATTTCACTACTACTGATGCCTCTGTATTTGACTGAAGAAATCTACTGTGTATGCGAAACGTTTCATCAGTAAATATACCCAACTGTTGCACATGTGTCTCCAGACGTGAAGAGGCAGGTGTGTATACTGTTAAGAACACTAAAACATCACTAGCAGTGACGACACAAAGTAACTGAAGTAGGAGCAGTAAGAGTAGCAGTAGCAGGGGGAGAGGAGAATGGGAAGGAGCAAGAGCAACAGCAGGGAGAGCAGCAAGAAGAAGGGAGCAGTGGCAGCAGGGATGAGCACCAGCAGCAACAGGAGAGACTGGAGGTGTTAGGAGGCAGTAGGAGGGGAAGCAGGTGAAAGAGAAGGAAGGGGGGAGAAGGGGAGAGGGGAGAAAGACGGGGGAGGGGGGTGTAAAAGGGGAGGGTAACGGTAGCATGTAACTTGTGGGTGGCCTTGTGAACCCACACCTCCACCACGACTGTTTCCACCACTACCACCCGTCACCACTAACGCCCGTCACCACTACCACCCGTCACCACTAACGCCCGTCACCACTACCACCCGTCACCACTAACGCCCGTCACCACTACCACCCGTCACCACTAACGCCCGTCACCACTAACGCCCGTCACCACTACCACCCGTCACCACTAACGCCCGTCACCACTACCACCCGTCACCACTACCACCCGTCACTACTACCACCCGTCACCACTAACGCCCGTCACCACTACCACCCGTCACCACTACCACCCGTCACCACTACCACCCGTCACCACTAACGCCCGTCACCACTACCACCCGTCACCACTACCACCCGTCACCACTACCACCCGTCACCACTACCACCCGTCACCACTACCACCCGTCACTACTACCACCCGTCACCACTACCACCCGTCACTACTACCACCCGTCACCACTACCGCCCGTCACTACCACCCGTCACCACTACCGCCCGTCACTACCACCCGTCACCACTACCATCAGTCTACTACCACCCGTCACCACTACCATCAGTCTACTACCACCCGTCACCACTACCATGTCTCTACTACCACCCGTCACCACTACCATGTCTCTACTACCACCCGTCACCACTACCACCCGACACCACTACCACCGATCACCATTACCATCAGTCTCTGCTACCACCCGTCACCACTACCAGCATCCCCTCCACCCACTGTCACCCCACCAGTATCCCCTCCACCCACCGTCACCCCACCAGTATCCCCTCCACCTACCGTCACCCCCACCAGCATCCCCTCTCCACCCATCGTCACCCCCACTAGCATCCCCCTCCACTCACCGTCTCCCCCTCCACTCACCGTCTCCCCCACCAGCATCCCTCTCCACCCACCGTCACCCCCACTAGCATCCCTCTCCACTCACCGTCTCTCCCACCAGCATCCCCTCTCCACCCATCGTCTCTCCCACCAGCATCCCCTCCTCTACCTACCGTCACCCCACCAGCATCCCCCCTACCTACCGTCACCCCCACCAGCATCCCCTCTCCACCCAATGTCTCCCTCACCAGCATCCCCTCTACCTACCGTCACGCCCACCAACATCCCCTCCTCTACCCACCGTCACCCCCACAAACATCCCCTCCACCCACCGTTCACCATCAGCATCCCCTCCTCCACCCACCGTCACCCCCACAAACATCCCCTCCACCCACCGTTCACCACCAGCATCCCCTCCTCCACCCACTGCGCACGTGACTCACCACCTCTTATTGAACAAGCTTACACACACGCACACACACACACACACACACAGTTGTCAGGAAGTGGAATAGTCTGGGAAGTGATGTAGAGGCAGGATCCATACACAGCTTTAAAAGATATGATAAAGCTCATGGAGCAGTAAGAGTGACCTAGTAGCGACCAGTGAAGAAGCGGGGCCAGGAGCTGTGAATCGACTCTTGCAACCACAACTAGGTGAGTAGGCGAGTACACGCTCTCACACACTACCTAGAGGGAGTTCCAGAGGTCAACGCCCCCGTGGCGTGGCCCTGTCCATGACCAGGCCTCACGTTTGATCAGGCTGTTACTGTTGGCATCAGTTTAAAAAGATTACAGATAGTTGGCACTCGCTGTACACTGATTCCTTTAGTTTGTTTAACAGAGTGCAGGTAATCGCTCGCTTAGTTGACAGAACTGTAGTTTTTATACGATCACTGGCTCACTTACCTGGATCTAACACAAAGATATTCTGCAGTCATTGAGAACCACTGATATTGTCCCACTCCACACAGGTGGTAGTAAAGCAGTGGCAACCACTACACACCAATAGTTCTAACATCCCACATTATCAAGATCTTGGGAAAGGTAGGCAAGTAGGTACCAGTCATATGGAATCTCAGCAGTTGTACAACCCAAGTCAACATGGGTTTGGAACTGGTCGCCTTGCCTTTTGCAACTGCTGGACCGTTGCAACATGGTCTTGGATGTTCTTGAAGACAGAGAAAAGGCAGATATAGTATACACTGGCTTTGTAAAGCCTTTGATAAATGTGACCATGGGGTATTTGCGTGCAAAAGTAATAACTGGGAAGGTGGGCAGATGGATTTTGGACTTCCTCACAAGTGGAACCCAAAGAGTAATATTAAACGGAATGAAATCCGGAATCTGCTATAGTGAAAAGTTCCGTACCCCAAGGCACTGTACTTTCCCCACTTCCCTTCCTCATTATTATTTCTGACATAGACAGGGGCATCAATCGTAGCAAGTATCCTTTGCAGACAATACTAGAATTTGTATGAGTGTTGTCCATAGAAGACACAGCGAGCCTTCAAGCTGACTGACAAAAATATTAGGTCCAGTAAGGACAAATTTCAAGAAATGAAAACAAGATCAGAGTACAAGACAAACAAACCACTCATTAGAACATAAATCTAATGCGAGAGATCTGGGAGTGATAATGTCAGATCTCACATTCAAGGAGCACAACGCTATTATCGCAACTTCAAGAAAAATGATAGGTTGGATAACTAGAACTTTCAAAACAAGGGATGCCAAGCCAATGATGACTACCGGTCACTCGTTCTCTCTAGGTTGTTGTTTTGCTGTGTATTAACTGTTCTCCAAGGCAAACAACTGCTAATCTAGACATGTACACAGAATCTTCATTGCTGGTATAAACAACCAAGCTTGAACTGTATCCCTTAGAACGCAGGCGAGTAAGATACATTATAATCTGTACCTGAAAGATATTGGAGGGATTGGTTCCCAACCTGCGCACCAAAATCCTTCTTATGAACATTAGAGACTTGGCAGACGGTGCAGGATACCTCCAATGAACAGAGAACTCTGTAAATGTTAAGGGACCCCGACACTTCAACGCCCTTCCTTCACGCATAAGGGGGATCTCCAACAAACCGCTAGCTATCTTCAAGAAGGAACTAGACAGATTCCCCAACCGAGTTGTGGTGCTTACTTTGAACTGCGGGCACTAATAGCTTGATCGATCAGGCCAGCAACCAGGAGGCCTGATCTGGGACCGGGCTGCGGGACCCGGGACCTCCGAAAGCGACTCCAGGTAAACGAAGTGAGGTGAACATCTGCCTGGAGTCTACCTGGAGGTTATTCCGGGGATCACCGCCCAGGCGGCACGGTCACGACCAGGTTTCCCGGTGGATCAGGGCCTAATCAACTAGGCTGTTACTGCTGGCCGCACGTTGTCCAACGTACGATACACAGCCCGGCTGATCCGGCACCGACTTTTAAGTATCTGTCCAGCTCCTTCATGAAGGCAGCCAGGGGCTTATTGGTAATTCCCCTTATGCATGGTGGGAGGCTGTTGAACAGTCTTGGGTCCCGGACACTTATGGTGTTTTCTCTTAGTGTACTAATGGTTCCCTTACTTTTCACTGGGGGTATGTTTCATTGCTTGCCAAGTCTTTTGCTTTCGTAGGGAGTGATTTCTGTGAGCAGATTAGGGACCAGTCCCTCTAGGATTTTCCAGGTATAGATTATGATGCATCTCTCTCGCCTGCGCTCCAGTGAGTACAAGTCAAGTGCTTCCAAGCGTTCTCAGTAGTTAAGGTGTTTGATGGAACTGATATGTGGAATTGTTGTGTAGGTGGTGATGGGCAGCTGCTGAGTGGGGGACCCCGTGGGTAGTGTAGTTGATAAATTAGACACATTTGCAACATTTGGGTATGTTTAATGAGGAAAAGTTTCGCCACACAGTGGCTTCATCAGTTCATACAAAGGAGAATGGTTAAGAACAGAGGAGTTTGATGTTATCAGTCCCTCAGCCTTGAGTCGATGTAATCAGTCCATCAGTCTTGAAAAGAATACAGCATATGTGCGAAGAAGTGGCTTATATACTGTAGACAGGTGAGGTGCAGCAGTCGTAGGCCGGGCTCTCTGAGTCCGGCCATGGGCCAGGCTCGTCTGGTGCTTGCCTGGTCAACCAGGCTGTTGCTGCTGGAGGCCCGCTGCCCCACATATCCATCACAGCCTGGTTGATCTGGCACCTGGTGAAGATACTTGTCCAGTTTCCTCTTGAAGGCTTCTACACTGGTTCCAGCGATGTGGAAGTAGGTCGTGCCCAAGGGTTAGGCAAGTGAAGAATTCCCTGTATTAAGATCCCAAGATGTTGTTGTGTCTGACAGGAATGTAGATGAATGGTTCAGAGAATCGACAAGTTGATAAATTAGACACATTTGCAATATTTGGGTATCTTTAATGAGGAAACGTACCATTCTCCTTTGTATGAACGTGTGGCGAAACGTTTCCTCATTAAAGATACCCAAATGTTGCAAATGTGTGTAAATTATCAATTTGTCGGTTCTCTGAACCATTCACCTACATACCGGTTAGTGGACTACTGAGGGTGAGACAACGTAGTCATAGCGACCAGAGGGAGGGGAGGACCTTGATAACGGCACGGGAATTATTAAAGAGCGGTGGAGAGAGAGAGAGAGAGAGAGAGAGAGAGAGATTTTAATAAAATTGGATAATAAGCAGTGTCCTGCTTCCCAGTACTTTATATTAATTACACATTGGGAACAAAAGCTAACTATAGTTTTCTGACATAGTGCATCACGCAGGATGGGGCTTGTACAAGGTGTTGAAATCTGTGTGTCCGAGCTGGGAGATTTCAGTGAAAGTCAAGTATTTCAGGAAGGGTTCATCAGCAACGGGAGCTTCAAAGAGGTATACCCACGGAGAGTGGAAGGTTCCACTGTGCTGAAGGCACGGGAATTATTGAGAGTAGAATAGAGAGAAAGGGAGAGAGTGGGGCAAGGATGGTTTGAGAGAGACTTGAGCGGCTACTTTACCACACTTGTGGCCTTCAAGCGCCAGGTTAGGTCCATTGAGTTGCAGTAGCGACAAGTGACGCGTTGATGCTAATGACTCGAGCAGCAGCGGCAGCAGCAGCGGCGGCAGCAGCAGCGGCGGCAGCGGCAGCGGCAAGAAGCTGCAGAATTGTAGGCGCGGGAGAAGGAGCTTAGACATGGGTAAGATTCCACAGTCACTAAAAACAACGGATATAGCCCCATTCCATAAAGGTGGCAGCAAAGCTTTAGCTAAGAACTATAGACCAATAGCTCTAATGTCCCACATCATAAAAATCTTTGAAAGAGTGCTAAGAAGCACGATTGCAAACAACTTGGACTCCCAAAATCTGCACAATCCAGGGCAACATGGGTCGCTCCTTCCTCTCGCAACTATTGGATCACTTATGATATGGTCTTGGATGCACTGGAAGAAAAACAGAATGCAGATGTAATATACACAGACTTTGCAAAAGCCCTTGACAAGTGCGATCATGGCGTAATAGCACACAAAATACGTGTCAGAGGAATAACTGGCAAAGTGGGGAGATGGATCTTCAACTTTCTAACCAATCGAACACAAAGAGTAGTGGTAAACAGAGTTAAATCGGAAGCTGCCATAGTGAAGAGCTCTGCTCCACAAGGCACAGTACTCGCCCCCATCCTGTTCCTCATCCTCATATCAGACATAGAGATGTAATCCATAGCACCGTGTCATCTTTTGCAGACGATACTAGGATCTGCATGAGACTGTCATCTGTAGAGGACACGGTTAACCTCCAAGAAGATATAAACCAAGTTTTCCAATGGGCAACGGAAAAAATATAATGTTCAATGAAGACAAATTCCAACTACTCCGTTATGGAAAACTGGAGGAGATAATAACTAGAACTGAGTATACTACAAACTCTGATCATACAATAGAGCGAAAAAAATAATGTGAAGGACCTGGGAGTGGTAATATCTGAGGATCTCACTTTCAAGGATCACAACAGTGCCACGATTACAACTGCAAAGAAAATGATAGGATGGATAATGAGAACGTTCAAAACAAGAGATGCCAAGCCAATGATCCTTTTCAAATCACTTGTTGTCTCTAGGCTGGAATATTACTGTACATTAACATCTCAAAGCAGGTGAAATTGCAGATCTAGAGAGTGTACAGAGAACCTTTACTGTACATATAAGTTCCATCAAACACTTCAACTACTGGGAACGCTTGGAAGCACTTGACTTGTACTCGCTGGAACACAGGCGAGAGAGAGATATCATAATCTACACTTGGAAAATCCTAGAAGGAATGGTCCCGAATCTGCACACAGAAATCATTCCCTACGAAAGTAAAAGACTGGGCAGGCGATGCAAAATACCCCCAATGAAAAGTAGGGGCGCCATTGGTGCACTAAGAGAAAACACCATAAGTGTCCGGGACCCAAGACTGTTCAACAGCCTCCCACCATGCATAAGGGGAATTACCAATAGGCCCCTGGCTGTCTTCAAGAGAGAGCTGACCAGATACTTCGTCGGATCAGCCGGGCTGTGGTTCGTACGTTGGACTACGTGCGGCCAGCAGTAACAGCCTGATTGATCAGGCCCTGATCCACCGTGAGGCCTGGTCGTGGACCAGGCCCCGGGGGCGTTGATCCCCGGAATACCCTCCAGGTAGGGAGTGGAAAGAGGGCAGAAGAGGTGGACGAAGGTCAGGTTGGGGTACAGAGGGCTTGTGAGGGTGGAGGGATGGTTTGGGGGGATTATGGAAGGCCGGTGGGGGTGGATAAATGGGAGGTTGGGGTAGAAGTAGAGGGAGGGCAGGGATATTATGGGGAGGGAACGAGGGTGATCATGGTTTGTTATAAATTGCAATATAAGGTATATACTGTAGTAGAGCAAAGAGACAGAGGGAGGGATGGAAGGAGTGAAGAAGAGAGGGAGGAAAGATTGAAGTGAGGGTGGTAAGGAGGGGTACTGGGGGGATGTATAACACTCCTTATGTTACACGTTTTTATAGCTGGTCCATTCCCAGTACTTCCCCCCTCCCCAGGTCCCCTTCCCCACCACCACACCTCTCTCCCATTTTCATCTTTCCCCTACCCCCCTCCATCTCCACCTCTTATTCCCCTCCATTTTACTTTTTCCTTTTTTCCTCTATTTTTCTTCTTTCTCCTGATTCCTTCTCTTTCGTCTTCCTCTCCAAATACAAATTTTTTTTAGTTGGAACAAATAAAGTCGCACTCCTGTTGTTACCCCCCAGTGAGAAGCAGTGAGCACACTAAGAGAACTTCCTCCATGCATAAGGGGATCACTAACAGACCCCTAGCTGTCTTCAAGAGGGAACTCGACAGATTCCTTAAAAATAGCTCCAGATCAACCGGGTTGTAGTGCATACGTTGTTGGACTCGGGCGGCGATCACTAACAGCTTTGATCGATCATGACAGCAACCAGAAGGCCTGGTCTGGGACCGGGCCACGGGGGCGGTGACCTCTGAATGAGACTCCAGGCTCTAGGTCCCCCCATTCCCCACCATCTATCTGCCTTAGTCACTGCTCTCCTGGTGCAGGTGGTGTGCTGAACCTATACCCGAGGCTCGGCTCTTGGCCAGGCCTCCCTTTTGATTGCCTGGTCTACCAAGCCGATGCCGTTGGCATCCCACAAGTTTACTATCTGGAGGGTGTTCCGGGGGTCAACGTCCCTGCGCCGGTCCATAGGTACGCCTCCCGATGGATTAGAGCATGATCACCCAGGCTGTTACTGTTAACCGCACGCTTTCCAACGTATGAACCACAGCCCGGCTGGTCAGGTACTGACTTGAGGCATCTATCCAGTTCCCTTTTGAAGATAGCTTGAGGTTTATTGGTAATATCCCTAATGATGAGAGGATGTTGAACCATGTTCTCACGGTACCCTTGCTTTTTATTGGGTGTTTGTTGCACCGTCTGCCCAGTTTTGCTTTCGTGGGGAGTAATTTATGTGTGCAAATTTGGGACCAGTTACTCTAGGATTTTCCAGGATTTTCCCAAATAAAAATTATGATGTATTTTTCTCGACTACGTTCCAGGGAGTAAAGGTCAAGGAACTTCAAACGTTCCCAGTAATTAAGGTGCTTGACAAAACTTGTATATGCAGTGAAGGTTCTCTGATCATTCTCCAGATTTGCAGTTTCGCCTACCTTGAATAGGGTTGTTAGTGTACGACAGTATTCCAGTGACTTAAAAAGGTTCATCATTGGCTTGGTATTCATTGTTTTGTAGGTTCTCATTATCCATCGAATTATTTTTCTCGCAGTCGTGGTAATAACACTGTTGTGATCCTTGAAGGTGAGATCCTCTGACATTATCACTCCTAAGTCCTTCACATATGTTTTTCGCTCTATCGGGTGATTTAAATTTGTTTTATACTTCGTTCTAGCTTTTAGTTCCTCACGTCTTCCATAACGGAGTAATGAATTATGTCCTTATTGAACATTATATATTTTTTTTACTGCCCGTCGGAAGATTTGGTTTTTATCTGCTTGGAGATTTACAGTGTCCTCAGTGGATGACGCTCATGCAAATTCTATTATTGTCTGCAAAGGAAGACGGTGCTATGGTTTACATTTCTGCGTATGTCAGTTATGAGTATGCAGAAAAGGATGGGGGCGAGTACTATACCTTGTGGAACTGAGCTTTTCACCGTGGCAGTCTCTGACTTTACTCTGTTTACTATATTCTTTGTGTTCCATCTACCCACTTTACCTGTTATTCCTTTATCATGCATTTCACCATGACTACACACGTAGAAGGACTTTGCAGAATCTGTGTATACTACATGTGCATTCTGTCACTACCTCTGCCAAATTCTAAGCTAAGCGATATCTGTCACAGGTATATCATTCACATGGGGTACTCAGATGTTGGGAACCCACAGTCTCGGAGAATACTGTAAAATATTTTTGCGGAAAACCCCGTAGTTCTTTCCGCTAGTCATTTTAACATTTCTGCTCCTCCCCCATTCCTTCAAAAGACAAACTTGTATTCAGTGCATCAGCATATTGAAACGACGTGTATCTCCTTAAACTCCCCAGGAGCCCGACGGGAAACAAGAATGCATCAGGCATTCTTTCTCTCTAGATGGGGACAAGGACGCTTGAACAGCAAGGTGTCGGCCCTGGAGTCTCGTATCGATGAGTCTTAAACCCAGTTCACTAAGGAAACTGCAGCATCTTTGTCACTACCTGAGAGTGATAATATCAGATCTCACGTTCAAGAAGCATAACGAGGTTATTGCAGTTGCAAGGAAAGCGGTAGGTTGGCTAGCTAGAACCTTCAGAACAAGGGATGCCAATCCAATGTTCTCTCTAGGTTGGAATAATGCTTTGTACTAACAGCCTCCTTCAAGACAGGCTGAAAAATGTAAAGAACCTTCATAGCTTGTAAAAACTCAGTCAAGCACCTAAATTACTGGGAGAACTTAGTCCCTAGAAATGTACGCATTAGAACGTACCCGAGAAGGGTACCTGGAGAGAGTTCCAGGGGTCAACGCCCCCGCGGCCCGGTCTGTGACCAGGCCTCATGGTGGATCAGGGCCTGATCAACCAGGCTGTTACTGCTGGCTGCACGCTGTCCAACGTACGAACCACAGCTTGGCTGGTCAGGTACCGACTTTAGGTGCCTGTCCAGTGCCCGCTTGAAGACAGCCAGGGGGCTATTGGTAATCCCCCTTATGTATGCTGGGAGATACTGGAGGAATTGTCCCAAACCTGCGCACCAAAATTACTACTTATGAACACGAGAAGTTTGGCAAACAGTGCAGGATACTTCTAATGAAAAGCAGGGAGGGGGATGAGTACACTGAGAAAGAACTCAATAAGTGTTAAGGGACTACGACTCGTCAACGCCCTCCCTTCATGCATAAAGGAATTACCTTTACCTGCAAGATGGAACTCTACAGATTCCTCAAAAAAAATTCCTATTCAGTCGGGTTGTAGTTCATGCGTTGGACTACGGGCGGCGGACACTAAAAGCTTTGCCTGGCCTGGAACCCAGCTGCAGAGGTGGTGACCTCTGGAAACGACTCCAGATAAGTGTCAGATCTACCTGGATGTGATGCATATGTGACTAGCGGACCACCAGTAGCAACAGCCTTGTTGACCAGGTAAATACGAAATAGGCGTGGCTCAGGGCCTGGCTCCTGAGGTAGGAAAACTCTCGAAGCTCTTCAGAGGTATATATCAGAGTCCAGAAGTCTCTGATGCTACTGGAACGCAGTGGTACTCTTGGCCCAATTCCCTATACTGTAGTTTTCTTTCCTACGATCAGCATCACCGCTCTTGATTAACACTAGAAAGGATGTGGGTGTTAACGAAGTAAATCCGCAACTATAGTGCTCATCTGCATCCCCTTAAATCTTTTTTTTTTTCATTTCAACTCTCCTACATTCCCAGAATTATTTCACTTCACTTGAAGTCCACATTCCCAGAATTCCACGATTTTCCCCGTTTTCTGTTTCTCCTCTTGTTAAAATCCATGAATTCTGGCGCGCACTATTGTTCAAGTTCTTGGAAAACTACTCTTCATTTCTGGATAATTTTTAGTCTTGTGTATTATTTGCACTAATTTTATATATATATATATATATATATATATATATATATATATATATATATATATATATATATATATATATATATATATTAGTGAGCCTTTATTTAAGAATCAGTATTATTGTGGTTGAGGTGGTTTTGGTTTTTGTTTTGGTTGACTGATAACACAAATTGTCGAGAGTCATTCTCTGTGGCATCGTCCTCCCATTCTCATGTTTTATTCCCCCTCTTATCTCCCTCCTCCCTATGTCCCTTGCTCCCTCTGTCCCCTCGCTCCCTCTCCCTTACTCCCTCTCCGTTACTCCCTTTCCCTTGCTCCCTGCCTTCCCCCCTCCCTGGTGTAGCACATACATGGAGAGGGTTTCGGGGGTCAAGGCTCCCGCGGCCCGGTCTGAGACCAGGCCTCGTGCACATGTACATATTCAACGCATTAATCCAAAGTTAAGACTTAAACAATATTATAAAGCCATCCTTACCCGTGCTTCCACCCTTCATCCTTACCCGTGCTTCCCTTTTCATCCTTACCCGTGCTTCCCTTTTCATCCTTACCCGTGCTTCCACCCCCTTCATCCTTACCCGTGCTTCCCTTTTCATCCTTACCCGTGCTTCCACCCCCCTTCATCCTTGTTATACCCTGGTTGTATAAAGACTAAAAGTTTTGTATGATGCTCAGATGTGTGTATAGTTTTGTCACTTTTCTGCTGGGTCATGTTTGATAGCTGGTGAGTAGTGTCTCCCCCGAGGGCAGGTGCTTCCCTTCCTCCTCTATATACCTAACCTCCCGTTCTACACTACATTTCTATCCTCTTGTCTACCACTGTTCTTCCCTTGTACGCCCCTGACCTCTTATCTACCCATATTTCCCTATTTTCCTGTCACTATTCTTGCCTTGTTTATCACTATCACTCACCAACAGTAACAGCCTAGTTGATCAGGCCCTGATCCACCAGGAGGCCTGGTCGTGGACCGGGCCGCAGGGGTGTTGATCCCCGGAATACCCTCCAGGTAGACCCTTGTCTCTGCATCAGTGTCTCAACCACTGAGGACACCGTAAATATCCAAGCGAATATAAATCAAGTTTTCCACTGGGCCGCGGAAAATAATGATGTTCAGTGACAGTGAAAACAAATCTCAGTTACTCAGTTTTTGAAAACGCGAGGAAATAATAGATGGAATGTAGTATACAACAAATTCTATCCACACAATACAGCGAAAAACTAATGTGAAGGATTTGGGAGTGTTAATGTCAGAGGATCCCCGCTTGAAGGATCACATCAGTGTCACATCTGCAGGGAAAATGATAGGATGGATAATGAGAATTTCAAAAGAAGGGATTCCATGCCAGTGATGATCCTCTTTAAGTCACTTGTTCTCTCTAGGCTGGAATACTGCTCTACACTAACAGCCCCATTCAAGGCAGGTGAAGTTGCAGCTCTAGAGAATGAACAAAGAGCCTTCGCTGCACGTATTAGTTCAGTCAAGCACCTGAATTACCGGGAACGTTTGAAATCCCTGGTTGTTTTCAAGAGGGAGCTGGACAGATACCTAAAGTCAGTGCCAGATCAGCTGGGCTGTGGTTCGTACGTTGGACTACGTGCAGCCAGCAGTAACAGCCTCGTTGATCAGACCCTGATCCACCGGAAGGCCACGGGGACGTTGATCCCCGGAATGCCCTCCAGGTAGACCTATACTCCCTGGAACGCAGGCGAGAGATATATCATAATGTACACCTGGAAAATCCCAAATCATAAATATGCACAGAGAAATCACTCCCTACGAAAGTAAAAGACTAGGCACACGGTGCAATGTAAGCAGGGGTGCCATGAGTACACTAAGAGAAAACACTGTGAGATTGTTCAACATCCTCCCATCGTACACATGGGAAATTACCAGTAGATCCCTGGCTGTCTTCAAGAGGGAACTGGACAGCTTAAAGTCAGTACCTGTTCGTACGTATATCAAAGGTATTGTGTGCGACCAGCAGTAACAGTCTGGTTGATCAGGCCCTGATCCACCCCGAGGTCTGGTCGAGGACCGGGGCGCGGGGGCGTTGTCCCCCGGAACAGTCTCCAGGTAGATTCCTTCCTCATCCTTTGGCATAGCTTTGACGGGTTTCGAGAGTTTTCGTACTCCTGGAGCCCATCACTGGCCAGGCTTGTCTGGTACTTGTCTGGTACTTGTCTGGTCAACCAGGCTGATGATGCTGCTGCCTACTGGCTCACATATCCAATCACAGCCTGCTTGACCCGGCACTTGGCACTTGTTCTCCCACGCATCTCTTGTCTCTCTTCCGCCCCTCCTCCAGCTTTTATTTCCCCTCTTCTGCATTCCTCGTCTCCCCTTCTTCCTTCTCTTATCTATTTCTCTACTTCATTATATCTGCCTCATTCCCTACCTTCCGTTCACCTGTTTCTCCTTTTGAGGTACTCTTGACTGACTCTCCCCTCCTCTCCCTCTCCCCTCCCCACCCCTCCTCTCCCTCTCCCCACCCCTCCTCTCCAACCCTCACCATAAAGTTTTCTTCCTTCACATATTTCCCACGAGCAGCAGCGGCCCTTCTTCCTGTGACCAGCCCTCCTTCCCATTCCTCTCTCCCTCCCACCCAGAGATCAATCCTCTCACCCTCCATGCTTCTTCTCTCTCTCTCTCTCTCTCTCTCTCTCTCTCTCTCTCTCTCTCTCTCTCTCTCTCTCCACCGCTGCTGCTTCAGTTGGCCGTGTGTTGTGTGGAGGAGCGAGGGAGAGTCGATAATGGATTAATTTTATAGCAGGAAGGAGTTGAGAGCGGCAGACCCTACTTTTTACTGCTACTGGCAGACGCCATTGTGCGTCGTAGAGGAATGAGTGAAACAGAGAGAGAGAGAGGGGGGGAGAGGAAATAAACACATATGCAGTATAAAGGATCACATTATACTGCTTATGTGTTTATTTTTCCATTGTGTCGGTATTTTATACCATTTATTTCCATCCAGAGAGAGAGAGAGAGAGAGAGAGAGAGAGACGAGAGAGCGAGCGAGAGAGAGAGAGAGAGAGCATGTTCTCTTAAGTGAGGAATGGTGGTTGGTGGTGGTTGTGGTGGTGAGGATACAAGAGGAACACACTAGAGGGCTGACGAAGCACTTGCGCCATTCTTCACGTCTCTACCTTGTTGTGTGTAACAGGTTACTCCGTGTTATTGGTGTGGGGGCCTTGTGACAGGGAGTTGGGCCGGTGTCCCCTCCCGAGGTGGGTGGGGGGTGTTGGTGTCAGGGGGGATTTAAACAAAATTGGATACATTTGCAATGTGCTGCTACCTTATTCTAAAAGATAATAACACAGTGGGAACGAAAGTAAAGCTTCTGTCATATTCCATGACACAGGCTAGGACACGTGTGTAATATCTGGGTATCTTTATTGCAGACGTTTCGCCATCCAGTGGCTTTATCAATACATATTCTAGGACATAACTTGAAGACAGTAGAACTATATACAAAAGATGAGGTAATCATTCCCTCAGTCTTGGAGTTGGTGTGTTCAGCACCTGTGGTGTCGGTATTTTATACCATTTATTTCCAGCACCTGTGGTGCTGAACACACCACTGTGGGGCGAAACGTTTCCTCAATAAAGATACCCAATTGTTGCATATGTGTCTAATTTATCAACTTGTCGGTTCTCTGAAGCATTCATCTACAGGAGCACTGTATTAACATCCGGGGTCCCAGACTATTCAACATCTTACCAGAAGATATCCGAAACACGGCTGGAACCAGTGTAGAAGCCTTCAAGAGGAAACTGGACAAATATCTTCACCAGGTGCCAGATCAACCAGGCTGTGATGGATATGTGGGGCAGCGGGCCTCCAGCAGCAACAGCCTGGTTGACCAGGCAAGCACCAGACGAGCCTGGTCCATGGCCGGGCTCAGAGAGTAGATACTCTCGAAACTCTTCAAAGGTATATCAAAGGTAAGGAAGGTGTAAGGAGAGGAGGAGTTCCAGGTAATCAGTCCCTCAGCCTGGAATCTTGTACAAGAGTGATGGACTGAACACATCGATTCCAGGCTGAGGGACTGATTACCTTGAACTCCTCCTCTCCTTACACCTTCCTTCTTTGTCATCTTTTCTAAATTCCTTCTTATGTCGTTTAGAGTTATGGCGACTTCTCGTTGCTAATGCCAAGAAATCCACCACCTCTACTTTCTACCTACTTATATAAATTTCTGTTTTCATATCTTGTCTGCTGGTCTGCTGGTGTGTGTGGAGGGAGTGATGGTATGGGTGTTAGTGATGGGGGAAGCTTGTGTAGTTGTGTTGTCATAAGTGAGGTGGTGTGAGATTACCTTGGCTCTAGCCAACCCCACCTGAGGCAGATGGTAAGCTTCTTGTTTCCCATGTCTCCATCTTTAACATATCTACAATAACTTTTTCATGGTGTGTGTGTGTGTGTGTGTGTGTGTGTGTGGAGACAAGGTAAGAGAGGGAAGGAGTTAAGTGGTGATGCTAGCAGAGGAGGATTGGTGTGTGATCATAAAATTCAACAAAGGAGAGAGCTCTTGAGAGTGGTATATAGCAAATGAAGAAGTTAGTTGACGGATGGAGGGGGGAGAGGGGCAGAGAAAGCGGAACCACTTGGTCGTGTGAGGGAGGGAAGGAGGAGGGTGTTGTTGGAGAGAAAGCGATGGAGGGATGGTGAATATTTTTAATTAACATCATGTGGTACAGAGATATCTTTTAGCCAACACTTGAATATCTCCAGCAGATACTGGAGATTCTTATACGCAGGATCGAAGTATTTTCTTACACAGGATGTGACACCTGCAGCAGGACTGGAAAGCACTGCTTTGGCAGTATAGTTGTGACAAACTCCTGAGTAACGTTATGTTGTTGAAGCTAAAACGTTGTGTTGCTTTAAATATTGGTTGTGTTAGTTAATAAAAGGACACACGTGCCACTACGGTGTCATTTTATTGTGGCAACGTTTCGCTCTCCAGGAGCTTTATCAAGTCGTTAGACAAATACATGACTTGTACATTAGTAAATAGATTTATCAAAGCTTATTGCTTGGGTAGCGTTGAAAATGGGTTGAACAAATATTCTGTTCGTGGAATGCATTTGTGAAGGACTTGCCCAGTATGGGCCAACAGGCCTGCTGCAGTGTTCCTTCTTTCTTATGTTCTTATGAATTGGATCTGACTGGATTGGATCAGTAGGTGACTTGGACCTGCCTAGCATGGCCAGTAGGCCTGCTGCAGTGCTTATGTTCTAATGAGTGTCCTGGTTGCGACCTTCCGCAGTTAGCTAGCACAAAGGTATTTATTTTTACTGGCAGCTGGGCAGGGGATGTAAGGAAGTCTCGATGTATTTTTCCAAATCAGGAATCGAACCCAGGACCTTGCGATTGTGAGATGAATGTTCTCACTAGTGATCTACGCGACATCTGGTGGTAGTGGCAAGAGATGTGGAGAGAATGTGAGATATGTAGATTTTGACCGAGTTGCTCATTATTCTTGTAGCTATACACTATGTGCCATATTTTGATGCTACATAATACAGCACTCTGAGTACCTGTACCTGTGTCAACTACAGCTAGTGCTACTACTGCTGTTGGCGCTGCCACTGCTAATATAGGGAGGTCCCACCTCCCTTCTTTGATAAATATAACGATATATAAACCTGAATACAATAAATGGAGAAAGTAAGAACGAATTTAGAAACATGCGAAGTTGATTTTTGAAAACGAGCGCCAGTGGTGTTCCCTGGAGGTTATCAGTGAAATGTGTCTAATTTGTGTTTTTTTTATTTTTACCAGGTGTAGGAGCAGTTGATAGCAAACCTGTTTGTGTGTAATGGCAGGGTAAGAGGTGCAAGTGTGTGGGTGTATTGGTGGCTAGCACTTGTAGCGTCCTGGCAGGTGCCAATACCTAGTGCAGTGTATACAGAAAAGTGCTTCACAAGTGTTCTAACTGGAGTTTAGTAGTTTAAAGTGTCTAAAGTGCTATAAGGAGGCTTCTTGCAGCATGTAATGCTCGAGGGGAAAGTGTAACTTGCAAGTGTTTTTGTGAAAAGTTGTGATCACTTCCACCATCTGTTATTCTTGGTTATGGGATAAAACCAAGTGGTGTGTTACTTGTGGTGTTGTGTGTGGGATGGTCACCTTAGTGTGGTGTTGGAGCAGTGATGTAGACGGGGCAGCGGAGGCGCCTGTGCACGGATGGCCTCTCTGGAATGGTCAACATGATCAACCGACCACAGCACTTAAGGTGGACCAACGACTTCACCAGGACCCACCAGAGGTAAGTCACCGCTCTTCATCATGTACTCAGCCTCCTCCACCATGAAGATTAAGACACATGTGCAACAGTTGGGTATCTTATTGATGAAACGTTTCCCCTGCACAGTAGGCTTCTTCAGTCAAATACAGAGGCAGCAGTAGTAGTGAAATAAAGATGATATAATCAGTCGTCCATTAACATTGGAGAAAAAGTATCTGAGGTGATCAGTCCCTCAGACTGGAGAAGAGTTCAGCTCCATGGAGCTGAACTACTACTTCACTACTACTGCTCCCTTTGTATTTGTCTGAAGAAGCCTACTGTGTAGGCTTCCTCAACGTGTCGGTATTTTATACCATTTCCACCATAACTCCTCCACCATAACTCCACTTCCTCTCCACTTTTCACTTCTTTTTGTCCTCCACATCCCCTCCTCCTCCTCCTCCTCCTCCTCCTCCTCCTCCTCCTCCTCCTCCTCCTCCCAGTAGCCTGTTGTGATTCTTCCTCACCTTTTTTTCCAGCCTCTACATTCATGTATCCACATTCTGTGCCTTGGCTAGATGACTTCCTGGATACGTATTGGAGCATTGGTAAGTCTCGAGAGAAGGGGAGGGGTCAACATCGCGTTGCTTAACTTTTATATAGGGAGGAAGGGGACGGGGTCACTGTCTCTGATGTTTACTGTGATGGCAGGGAACACCTGGGACACCTGGGAACACCTGGGGTGTATCTGACCTTTGAAAGCGGCAGTCATGTTGACTGTCACTAAGAAACACAACAAGTGTCTCCTGACAGGGATCGTTAGGTAGTTAAGCATCCGCTGGGTTTTCAGAAAATGAGGTTTTTTATATTAAAATCTTCAGGCATCCTCTGGCCTACCCAACTCAGTTCCACACCCCCATTTAAATAATAGGATCACTATTAAATAGTGTTCTAACATGATGTACAGAGACACTGATGAATATATTGTTAGTGCTGATCTCATTCTCATAGGTTTCATTTTTACTTAATGTTCAAATAAATGCAAATTTAAGCTCAGTACCCAAACGCATTGTCTTGGCACCTCTGCTGTTTCTTATCATAGCAAACATAGATAAAAACCGTTACAGTTTTGTATCATTTTCAGATGACACTAAACTAAGCATGGGAATCATCCCAGAAGAAGACAATGCAAAATTGCAGGAAGATATAAGCAGGGTTTTTCAGTGCGTAGAGGAGAACAACATGACGCTGAGTGGTGATCAAGTTCCAGCTGCTTAGATATGGAAAGAAAGAAAGAACTCAAGAGGATCGTCAAATAGAACACCGTAAGACCAATGTCACGGCAGATAACGAGAACCTTCAAAACAAGGGATATAGTGCCACTGGTGATATTTTTCAAATCGCTTGTGCTCTCTCATTTTGAATATTGCTCAGTGTTGACTGCCCCGTTCAGGGCGGGAGAAATATCAGAGCTGGAACAGATACAGATATCATTTACGGCTATCATATAGCCAGTAAAGCATTTAAATTACTGGGAAGGTCTTAAAGTCCTTAAATATGTACTAACTGGAGCGGTGGAGAGAGAAAGATACACTATAATATACACTTGGAAAGTACTTGAGGGCCTGGTCTCAAACCTGTGCACTGCCATAACATACTGGAGTGAGAGATATGGGAGAAAGTGCAAAATAAACCCAGTGAAAAACAGAGGTGCAGTTGGCACAATAAGGGAACACTGTATCAACATCTGTGGCCCCAGATTATTCAACATTTTACCAGAAGATATAAGAAACACTGCTGGGACAAATGTAGAAGTCTTCAAGAGGAAACTGAACAGGTATTTTCACCAGATGCCAGATCAATCAGGCTGTGATGGTAGCGGGCCACCAGCAGCAACAACCTGATTCACCTGGCAAGCACCAGACGAACCTGGCCCAAGCCCGGGCTCTGGAAGTAGAAAAACTCTTGGAACCCATCAGAGGTATATCGGAGGTAAAGGTGCTACCATATTCGATATAATAATTACACAGCGGGAAGAAAAAAATTATGTTTCCCTGTCTTATTCTATCAGGTAGGATGGTGCTTATACTAAGTGAGGAAATTTGTTAGCCTGAGCTGGGTGACTTCGGGAGGGAGGGAGGGAGGGAGGGGGAGAGAGGGAGGGAGGGGGAGAGAGAGAGGGAGGGGGAGAGAGAGAGGAGGGGGAGAGAGGGAGGGAGGGAGGGAGAGAGAGAGGTAAGGGGGAGGGAGAGAGAGAGGGAGGGAGGGAGAGAGAGAGGGAGGGGGAGGGAGAGAGAGAGGGAGGGAGGGAGGGAGAGAGAAAGAGAGGGACACACACACACACACACACACAAACACAAACACTAACTGGAGGAAAGAAGGGTCAGAGGAGACATGATAACGACATACAAAATACTGCGGGGAATTGACAAGGTAGACAGTGACAGGATGTTCCAGAGAGGGAACACAGAAACAAGGGGACACAACTGGAAGCTGAAGACTCAGATGAGTCAAAGGGATGTTAGAAAGCATTTCTTCAGCCACAGAGTAGTCAGGAAGTGGAATAGTCTAGAGAAAGATATAGTGGAGGCAGGAACCATACATAGTTTTAAGACAAGGTATGATAAAGCTCATGGGGCAGGGAGAGCAGAGACCCAGTAGCGGACAGCGAAGAGGCGGGGCCAGGAGCTGAGTCTCGACCCCTGCAACCACAATTAGGTGAATTAGGTGAGTACTCACACCGATGGCATGGTGGCTAGCGCTCTTGCTTCACGCACGGAGGGCCCGGGTTCAATTCCCGGCGGGGCCGAAACATTTCGAAGTGTTTCGTTACACACACACACAAACACATACATACAACAGGCCTAGTGTCTAATCGACATGTGCCTAGGACAAAATGGTAACACACACACACACACACACACACACACACACACAGGAGCTTTGACTCGACCCCTGCAACCACAACTAGGTGAGCACAGGTAAGGCACTGCAGTGGATCAGGGAATACCTGTCGGGAAGACAACAGCGAGTCATGGTACGTGACGAGGTGACAGGGGTCAGTCCTAGGACCGGTGCTGTTTCTGGTATATGTGAACGACATGACGGAAGGAATAGACTCAGAAGTGTCCCTGTTTGCAGATGATGTGAAGTTGATGAGAAGAATTCAATCGGACGAGGACCAGGCATAACTACAACTGGATCTGGACAGGCTGCAGGCCTGGTTCAGAAACTGGCTCCTAGAGTTCAACCCCACCAAGTGCAAAGTCATGAAGATTGGGGAAGGGCAAAGAAGACCGCAGACGGAGTATACTCTAGGGGGCCAGAGACTACAAACCTCACTCAAGGAAAAGGATCTTGAGGTGAGTATAACACCAGGCACATCTCCTGAGGCGCACATCAACCAAATAACTGCTGCAGCATATGGGCGCCTAGCAAACCTAAGAAGAGCATTCTGACATATCAATAAGGAATCGTTCAGGACCCTGTACACTGTGTACGTTAGGCCCATACTAGAGTATGCAGCACCAGTTTGGAACCCACACTTAGCCAAGCACATAAGGAAATTAGAGAAAGTGCAAAGGTTTGCAACAAGACTAATCCCGGAGCTAAGGGGTATGTCCTACGAGGAGAGGTTAAGGGAAATCAACCTGACGACACTGGAGGACAGTAGAGATAGGGGGGATATGATAACGACATATAAAATATTGTGAGGAATCAACAAGGTGGACAGACAGGATATTCCAGAGATGGGACACAGCAACAAGGGGTCACAATTGGAAGTTGAAGACTCAGATGAATCACAGGGATGTTAGGAAGTATTTCTTCAGTCACAGAGTTGTCAGGAAGTGGAATAGTCCGGGAAGTGATGTAGTGGAGGCAGGATCCATACATAGCTTTAAGAAGAGGCATGATAAAGCTCATGGAGCAGGAAAAGTGACCTAGTAGCGACCAGCGAAGAGGCGGGGCCAGGAACTGTGAATATACCTCTGCAACTACAAATAGGTAAGAACACAGATAGAGGGAGGAAGTAAAGGTAGACAGGGAATGTGGTTGTAAGAGAGGGGATGGGGGAAGTGAGAGGTGTTGAGAGGACAGACCACAGGGTGTTAACCACCCCAGGTGTGGACGGTGGTCAACCAGGAATGTAGCTGGAGTAGGCTTCAGGGGATGATGTGGGGTCATGTTCACTCCTTTTACCAAGCTAGTCACTATAACCAGCATGTTTTTCTTGTTCATCTAGGTGTTAGGGGGATTTGTGGTCACACCTGCATATCTAGAAGTATGTATGTAGGATCAATCTGGTATGAGGGCTTTTTAATGTAATAGGGTAATACTAAGAGTTGTGTGGCCCTATATACACGCTGTGTACTGAGTATATGGTTGTGTTTATATACTCACTCTAGGAATTAAAGTAGTATTGACACTAGTGATATGTGTAGGAGCCTATATGTATAATATTCTTATACTCTGGAAATATAGAATAAAAGATAGGTTCTCTACAAATAAAAGAATTAAATTATATATTAAGACAACCCGCAGTGACGCATTTAAACCAGATTAATTGAAATTTGGAATGAATACAATAAAACACTTATTAATACTGGTTTGACAGGAATTGTAGGCGAGTACCAAGTTGAGTTATTGAAGGGAACACTGCACAGCTTTAAGAAGAGGTTATTCAGTTCCTAGTTTGAGTACCTTCCTAGCATACCTTTATATTTTTGATATACCTTTGATGAGTTCCGAGAGTTTTTCTACTCCCGGAGCCCGGCCATGGGCCAGGTTCGTCTGCTGCTTGCCTGGTCAACCAGGCTGTTGGTGGCCCGCAGCCCCACATATCTATCACAGCCTGGCCAGGAAGCCTACCGCAGTGCTCTATTTTTATGATTTTATATCCGTGTCGGGGACAACCAGCCTTTGGCTTATGGAGGCCACCATAGCTGCCCACTGACTCACCCATCCAGTTAGTTGCTGTGACTTGTGCAGTGTTGCTGACTGTGGAGCACAGTTTAACTGAACACTGCTTCGGCCTTTTACCCGAGGGACCTCGTGGAAATTTTAGGGGTCTTTTTTGTTGCTGACAGTTTAATGCCATTTTTTTATATATCAGTTCACGTTATTTTAAATTGCGAATAATCATTTGTGTTGTGCGATACCTTTAACAAGTTGAAACTTGTTAAAGGTATACCAAAGGTAAGGTATGGTGGTGATGGACCGGGCCGCAGGGGCGATCACCCCTGGAGCAACCTCCATATAGACTCCACGTATGTAGGTTCGTATTTACTTTATATTTTTACTAAAAACATTTAGTGATCTCATAGGCCAAAGCGCTCTTCAGTTCTCACAACTGCCTTTCTGACCTTTTCTTTGGCTAGATTAAACCCAACACTACCTGGAGTCTAACTGGAGGTCGTTCCGGGGGTCAACGCTCCTGCGGCCCGGTCCTCGACTAAGCCTCCCAGTGAATCAGGACCTGATTAACCAAGCTGGCACTGCTGGCCGAATGTAATCCACCGTACGAGCCACAGCCCGGCTGATCGGGCACTGACTAAGTATCTGTCCTCCAGTTCCTTCTTGAAAACAACCAGGGGTCTTTGGTAATTGCCTTATGTATGATGGGAGACTTAAACAGTTTTCTTACTATACTCATGGCACCCCTGGTTTTCATTGGGGTTATGTGACTTCGCCTGCCTTGAATGGGGTTGTTAGTGTGCAGCAATATTCCAGCCTAGATAGAACCAGTGACTTAAAGAGGATCATCCTTGGAATGACATCCCTTGTTTTGAAGGTTTATCATTATCCATCCTATCATCCTCGCAGATGTGATAGTGACACTATTGTGATCCTTTAGTCTGAGATCCTCTGTGTGTTAACTTTAGTAAGCAAAGAACACCCGTATGCCACAATCAGACCACATGTAGTAGTTGTGGTGTGCCTGGTGGAGCACTGTTTATTGTAGCCTGGCCTTTGTGAGGGTTGGGGGGAAGTGTCTGGAGTCACAGATTTTGTAAAGGTATTTGACAAATGTGACCCCTGTGCCACCACCAAGTGCCAGATTAACTGGGCTGTGATGGATATGTGATCCGGCAGGCTGCCAAAAGCAATAGCCTTCTAGACCAGGCAATCAACAGAGAGGCCTGGCTCCGGGCTAGGCCGCGGGAGTAGAACTCCCGATTCAGATCACAGGTAAATCACATAGGTTAATGAGTTTCGAGAGTTTTTCTACTCCGGAGTCCGGCCTCGTCTGTGTTGGTTGCATTGTCAACCAGGCTGTTGCTGCTGGCGGCCCGCTGACGTACATATCCATCATATCCTGGTTGATCTGCATCCATCACATGTTGGTTGATATGGCACCTGGTGCCATATCAACTTCTTCTACACTTGTCCCATCTCACGGAACTTAAGAAACTGGCGAAAGACTTCGGAATAATGATGTCAGATGATGTGTCATTTAGAGAACACAACATAGCAAATGCCAGAATGATGACAGTAAATAATGCTCATAATAAAAAAGAAGAGAAATAACGTCACTTGTGCTCTCATGTTTAGAATAGCGCAGAAGAAATATCAAAAGTGGTAAACGTACAGAGCTTGTTTACTGCTCGCAAGCCTTTGGAAACACGTCAGTGTATTTGCAATGTACTTTTTGGAGTGAAGGAGAAATAACTGATATTATATACCTGGAAGATATTGGAGGGCCAGGTCCTAAATTTACACACCAGCATGACTTACTGGAGTCAATGATGGGAGAGAAAGATTAAAAAAAAAACTTCCTTGAAAATCAGGAAAGTCATAAGCACAAGAGAACACTGAACGTCCATAATCCAAAAACTCTTCAATCTTCTACTAGCAGATATCAGAGATATTGCCGGAACACAGTCCTTCAAGGACTGGACTCCACCTACACCAAGTGCCAGATCAGCCAGGCTGTGATGGCTTGTAGCCAGCGGGACCGCTAACACTTGGTCGAACAGGTAATTAGTAAGGTTGCCTGGACCAAGCCGGGCTGCGAGGGAAGAAATAACCTTGAAATCACTTACAGGTATATCACAGGACAGCGGAGGTGTTGATTACAGCAGTCAACCATACATGTTGAGCTGACTCACTCCACCCCCTTCTTTTCCCCGCCTCTTCCGCCGATATCATCCATCATATATTCAAATCGGATCAATTTATATTCAGAATTAATATACGGCATTTGTTTGGCAATAGAGGCTGAGTGGAACATGAAAGCCTGCACTTGGTGCTTTTTAAAATAGGTTAGTACGATACACGAGTGGGAATGTTGTGTGCACGCACGCGTGCATGCAGAACCTGCCTAGCATGGGGAGGTAGGCTTCTCTCGTTCCTTCTAACTACTTAGGAATGTGACTACCTCCAGAGCCACCCTACACCCAAAAATACCACCCAACCTTCACTAGTCAACTCAAAAGAGAAAACGGTGCAAATATCCGGGACACAAAACTTTCCAGCCTCTCGTCTGCCATGGAATTCATTCTCTCTCTCTCTCTCTCTCTCTCTCTCTCTCTCCTCTCTCTCTCTCTCTCTCTCCTCTCCTCTCTCCTCTCCCTCTCTCCTCCCTCCCTCCTCTCCCTCCCTCTCTCACCTCTCCCTCTCTCACCTCTCCCTCTCTCACCTCTCCCTCTCTCTCCCTCCCTCTCTCACCTCTCCCTCTCTCACCTCTCCCTCTCTCTCCCTCCCTCTCTCACCTCTCCCTCTCTCTCCCTCCCTCTCTCACCTCTCCCTCTCTCACCTCTCCCTCTCTCCCTCCCTCTCTCACCTCTCCCTCTCTCACTTCTCCCTCTCTCCTCCCTCCCTCTCACCTCTCCCTCTCTCCCTCCTCTCCTCCCTCTCTCCTCTCCCTCTCTCCCTCCCTCTCTCTCCCTCCCTCTCTCCCCTCCCTCTCTCACCTCTCCCTCTCTCACCTCTCCCTCTCTCCCTCTCCCTCTCCCCTCTCTCCTCCTCTCCACCTCTCCTCCCTCTCCTCTCCCACCTCTCCCCTTCTTTCTTCTCCTCCCATTCTTTCTCTACCTTCCCCTACGAGAAGAGACATATAATGTACACAATTACTGAGTATGTGCTATTAACCTATTCAGTATGAGAGTTAAATTGTGGGTACACCTGCGTGTGTTGCTGTCTTGGAGTCGCTTCCCCGCGACCCGGTCTCGGACTAGACCTCCTGGTTGCTGGTTTTTGATATACCATTGATGAGTTTCGAGAGTTTTTCTACTCCGGAGTCCGGCCTCGTCTGTGTTGGTTGCATTGTCAACCAGGCTGTTGCTGCTGGCGGCCCGCTGACGTACATATCCATCATATCCTGGTTGATCTGCATCCATCACATGTTGGTTGATATGGCACCTGGTGCCATATCAACTTCTTCTACACTTGTCCCAGTAGTGTTTTTGATATCTTCTGGTAAGATGTTGAATAGTCTGGGGCCACGGATGTTGATACAATGTTCCTTTATTGTGCCCACAGCTCTCCTGCTTTTCACTGGGTGTATTTTACACTTCCTCCCATATCTCCCACTCTAGTATGTTATGGTAGAATGCAAATTTGGGACAAGACTCTCAAGACTTTCCAGTTTTTCACCGTGAAGCCTGGTCGTGGACCTTACCCTCCAGGTAAGTAGGAAGGCCTGATCGATCAAGCTGTTAGTGTATGTCGCCGGCCGTCCAACATTTGCACCACAATCCAGTTGATCAGGAACTGTTATGAGGAATCTGTCGAGTTCTCTTTTGAAGACAACTAGGTGTTTGTTGGTGATGTTCCTTATACATGAAGGGTGTTGGAGTGTGGTGATAGATACAGTACACAGTGGAAACAACTAGCAATGTTTCTATGTTATATCTTGTTACACAGGATGAGTATCATACGTCAGGTGATGTAATGTGTCAGTGTGTAGTGGGAGTACAGCGTCAAGCCTTTAACAGTGCACCCTATATTAATTGCTTTAACAGTGCACACTATGTTAATTGCTTTAGCAGTGCACACTTATGTTAATTGCTTTAACAGTGCACACTATGTTAATTGCTTTAACAGTGCACACTATGCTAATTGCTTTAACAGTGCACACTATGTTAAATCACAGAGATTCTGTATATCATGCTAATGCTTACTAGGAAGAAATACATAAAAGAGTAATTTTCACGGATGTTTGGCCCACTTGACAGATTGTTTGAGTGTTGGTCAACAAGGTACTACTAGTGGTGGTGTGAAGGAACACTCCTGGCAGCCACCCAGGGTACGGGGAGACCTAACAAGTGGTCGGAGTCTGTGGTTCCTGATTGCTGTGTCCTGCATACTCACCCTCCCACCTGGTGACGGAGCACCAATCAACATCCAGGTGATAAGACAGTTGTGCAACAGTCAGGTATCTTTATTCCGAAACGTTTTGCCTACACAGTAGGCTTCTTCAGTCAAGTACAGAGGCAGCAGAATTATGTAGAGATTTAGAGGCGATGTAATTAGTCCATCAGCCTTGAAGACTTAGTTTTGAGGTGGTCAGTCCCTCAGCCTGGAGAAGAGTTTTGCTACAATGTTCCAGAACTATGTAGCAAAACTCTTCTCCAGACTAAGGGACTGACCACCTCAAAACTACGTCTTCAAGGGTGATGGACTGATGATATCGTCTCTGCATCTCGACTGCATCTGCTGCCTCTGTACTCAACTGAAGACACGTGTCTTAGCAACTTGTCAGTGTTATATACAATTATAGTCAACATCCAGTTGTATCTCCTCCTCCTCCATCCTCACTTGAGAATATATTGTGGTTAATACGATGTGATGGAAGTTTTTGTTTTACGAGGTGAGTTAGGCAGTGGTTGGCCTCGGTCTCATGATGGACACGCACGGCCTCAGTGAACAAGTCATCTATGACTAACACCACCCTCACTACACACTTTCCCTCACCACTCAAGTAAATCCTTCCCCCTTTTCCCCCCTCTCATCATTTTCCCCCATGTCTCTTCCTATCTCTCTCTTTCCTCTCTTCTTTAATTTCTTCTTCCTTTCTCTCCTTTTCTTTAACTGTCTCTTCGGTCTCTTCACTTCTCCTTTTCATGACGTTTTTCTGTTCTCAAGCTCCCATCGCTTAATCTCCTGCAGCTGGTTCTGCAGGACTCCCCACTTACCGTCCTGCAGCTGGTTCTGCAGGACTACCGACCTACCTTCCTGCAGCTGGTTTTGCAGGACTCCTGACCTACCTTTCTGCAGGTGGTTTTGCAAGACTCCCGACCTACCTTCCTGGAGCTGATCCTGCAGGACTCCCGACCTACCTTCCTGCAGCTGATCCTGCAGGACTCCCGACCTACTTTCCTGCAGCTGGTCCAACAGGACTTCCGACCTACCTTCCTGCAGGACTCCCTACCTTCCGGCAGAACTCCCGACCTACCTCTCCTTGCCTCCACACACCCGTGTGCTCGCTGACGCTCAAAAAAAATACAAATATAAGAATCGGCTGTAATTCCTTGACCTTGAGGGGAAAGCTAGTCACGTGAGAGGAAGAGGAGAGAGGAGAAGGCTGGTCAGGAGAGGGGAAGGTAGAGAAGAGAGGGGGACGGCTGGTCAGGAGAGGGGAAGGTAGAGGAGAGAGGGGGAAGGCTGGTCAGGAGAGGGGAAGGTAGAGGAGAGAGGAGGAAGACTGGTCAGGAGAGGGGAAGATAGAGGAGAGAGGGGAAGGCTGGTCAGGAGATGGGAAGGTAGAGGAGAGAGGGGGAAGACAGGTTAGGAGATAGAAATGTAGAGGAGAGAGGGAAAGGCTGGTCAGGAGAGTGGAAGGCTAGTTAGGAGAGGGGAAGATAGAGGAGAGAGGGGAAGGAACTGCAGATGCCTAATCATCCAGGTTACCGCTGACACACACGTCACCTAGTTCAAGGTCTTTTCTGTCCTAGCAGCTTGGTCTTTGGCCAGGCTTTCTTGCTGAGTGCCTTTTCAACTAGGCTGTTGCTGTCAGCGGCCCCTCTGGACCACCAGCTCATCACAGCCTGGTTGATCTGCCACTTGGCGGAGGTAGTAGTTCAGTTTGCTCTTAAGATAAATCTAATTTTATATTTAATTTTTGTATCTTTGGCAAAGAATGATACGAAGCAGTTGCAAGTGTTTTAACTTGTTCGTTATAAGTTCGAGAAACAGTGAAGGTGCCAGGATTGTGCCTTGTGCTTGGGAATTTTTTTTAATTTGGCGAGACTAATTTGTTTTGCTTACAACCTCTCTTGTGTTTTCCTTGTTAGAAATTCGAACATTAATTTCCCCACTTTTCCTGGTATATCTGTTAACCTCATTTTGTGGGCTATCACTTCAATGCAGTGTGTCTTAAATTGCCTTTGCAACTCCATATAAATCACATCCGAATTTTGGTTTTCTTCCAAGATCTCTAATGATTTTGTCATAATGATCTAATGGATGTGACAAGCAACAGGTTCCTGTTTTAAATCCATGACCTTTAAAAGGAATTTTGTGTGTTAGTGCTGGTGGTCTGTATTTTGTTGTCATGGCTCTGCTGGTGTTTGTAAGGACCGGCTACATCTGCACTGTTTTAAGATGCCTGTTGACCTGCGGGCACCGAAAGCCAAGATGACCACTGACATGTGTGTGAGGAGATAATAGAGAATGGGAATGCCAAGGGGGAGAATAAGGAAGAGGGGTGGATAAGAAAGAAGAAAGTGAATAAGGGAAATGCAGTGAGAGAGAGAGAGAGAGAGAGAGAGAGAGAGAGAGAGAGAGAGGGGGGGAGTTACTTACAAGATCTTCAATTATAATTATTGGATGTTTCACATTAAAATATTTTCTTCATTTACTTCAAGTTTTAATCATTTTAAAATCATAGTTAAATGTTGGAAATAATAAGTAAACATTTTATTTCTTATTTTATATTTAAATGCAAGTGCTTGAAGAAGGAACAAGAATACCACCAGATACATTCTCCATCATAGTCCAACAGACGGAGAACATGTACAGGTTAGGTTAGGTAAGGTTCGTCAGGAAACAGGACAAGTGTGTCCTGATGCGGGTCTTCGGTGATGACCCGCCGTTGGAGCTTTTGGTCATCTGACCGAGGCCTTCAGCTGGCTTACCGGTCCACCCCTTTAAAAATTGTCATAATGTACAGAATATTTGTCACACTAAATTAGCTGGTTATCTTGGAAGATTACAAACAGCTAAGCTTCATGTCTCACAAAATCGTAATAAGATATTGTAAATAAACCAGGATACGTGTGAGGGTTGGAACCCATGACGGGGGAGCCTGGAGTTTTATGACTCGCTCGCTATAGGTTCAAACACCACCCGTACCCTGGTTTAAATAAGCTTCGTGTCACATTATGTAGTTTACTCTGTTAGATTTTAGACAGTGTATAATATTTTCTTTCATCCGGTATGATTTAAACCGGGAAACTGCACCTAGAAGGTGAACAGAGATAGAAGATTTGTTGCAATGAATTGTTGCAGAAAGTTGCAAATGATTTCTTTCTCAAAGTGTAAAATAATGAAAACAGTGTTGTCTTTAATGGTGAACAACAACTTTAAATAAGCTGCATTCATTTTCACATATTACAGTTAATTAAGATTCAAGCATGGAAGGAACTCATACATGTCTTGGTTAATGAAGAGCTGGCGCAAGGTTGCGCGTCCTAGCTCAGCGCTGCTCCCAGGGAAACAACATTCCTGCTAAATACTCTCTGATGAGGCTGATGTGACTCTTCAACCCATCATTCATCTTGTGTCTTCAGAGAGAGCAGCTTGGGAGGAGAATCCTCCAGTGGACCGAGGGGTCTACGTCGAGTGTGTCTTCAGAGAGAGCAGCTTGGGAGGAGAATCCTCCAGTGGACCGGGCACAGGTGTCTCAAGCAGCTTGGAGAGAATCCAGTGACCAGGTGTCAGTGAGAGAGCAGCTTGGGAGGAGAATCCTCCAGTGGACCGAGGGGTCTACGTCGAGTGGAGCACAAGCCTTTGTATATAGTTTTTTTTTTTCAAAATTTGTTGTTCATCAGTGTGAAATTTTTGTTTACCTCCAGCTGAAGAGAGCTGTTTTGGATATGTGAGGCAGCGTGCCTCCAGCAGCAACAGCCTGGTTGACCAGGCTAGCACCAGACGAGCCTGACCCACGGCCGGGCTCCGGGAGTGGAAAGACTCTCGAAACTCATCAAAGGACTCTCGAAAGTCATCCTAGTTGGATTAAACTTAGATGATTCATCCTTTTGGACCATTGACAACCTGTTTCCCCATTCTCAGACTCACTTGCATCAAGGATCCTCATCTCATGAAGCACCTCTTCTCTTGTTTTCTTCTGATGGAAGCCAGTTCTGTTACAGCTTCTTGCGTGTAGATCTGGTAGCGGGAGTGAATGACACACTTCGGAGGCAACGACTTTGCTTTGTTTAGGGTCTTGCTCACAGACAGTGTATTTAAATGCCCTCGGGCCCAACCTGCTGGGCCCCGCTGCGAGGGAGAGAGGAGTGACTTGTTGACTCAAGGTTGGGTTGGCGCCAGGTGATAGCAAGGGTATGCCTACCTAGAGGCCTGCCCTCTAACGCTAAATTTGGAGACTAGACATGTAAGCTTACTGTCACTTTAAGCTAAGACGAAATAAAAATGCTACTTTTATGTCATTCATGTCCAAAAATGGGGGTCAACGCCCCCGCTGCCCGGTCCATGACCAGGCCTTGGCCTGGCCAAGGCCTGGTCATATGCTGTTGCACTACTGTCCGGAGGATGGATTACGGGTGCACAATAAACTATCCGCTTCGGCGGCAAAACATAAATTGAGCGGGAATCACATGAGACTGTAGAGCTGTGTGACGCCATTTAACATATACTTTCATGTTGGCATTAGACAATCACAGTTGTATTATGTAATTTAAGTAGGTATAAGCTTAATAACAGTGAAATACAGTTTTTAATCTAAAGGTTAATTACAGTTACTATTATTTTAATTACATTCAGTTTCAATTACAATTAAAATTACTGCAAGCTTGGCGGTATGGGCGCCTGGGCATCACAGTCGTACCAGCCACAAACTGAATGTAAACAGCTATTCTAATATTTTTGTTTGGGTTATAAACATAGAAGGAATGTGTGTGTGTGTGGGTGGGGGGTTTTTGTGACCTAAGATTTAGCCTGTTTTTGTTTTTCATGGCTACTTGTTGTTCCTTGAGGTCGAGTCTTTTAGCTCTTGTGCTCCCACATTTGCTTGAGGGTTATATTTCATGGCCTTATATTCCACTTCCATGCTCAAATTTAAGGGACTATCATATCTGCTTTTTATTTAATTTCTCGTAGTTGAGCTGGATTTACTATACTTTATTTTCTTTTTTTCCTGCCAGGCTACATATATGGGCTTCTATCCAGCATGACGCGGTGTGGATGCAGCCTTAATATACAGCTTCAAGAAAGGTAGAACGAGGCCCGCGAAGCCATAACCAAGTGAATGTTGGTCAAGGTGGCTGCAAAGGCCAGGCACCCGAGCCTCTCCCCCACACACACACACACACACACGTACACATACGTACGTAGGTCTACCTGGAGACTATATTTCTTCATAACATTATAGTGTAAGTAGAAAGTGTGTGAGTGGTGCCGTTAATGCGCCACCATAGGTCATGTTGGCAGCCTGGTATTACACTCCACTCGACGTTTACTTCGCCGCCCACCTCTTTAAACTTGCAAGTTGCGGAATGCAAGTTTAAACAACCTGGTAGATCAAAGGTGATGTGGGAAGAATGGTGCTGTTGGGAGATAGGAGGGTGAGAGGGGGTGGAAAGGTGCGTGGGGGTGTGAGGGGAAGGAAGGGAAGGTGGGGGTGGGAGGGAGTGTGAGGTGTGAGTGGGATGGAAGGGAGGGTTGAGGGGGTGTTATAAGGGAGGCTATACACACAACTCTTCACCCCCAACAGCTTAATTCCAGTTAATCAGTACTTATAAATCAGTTAAATCGTACTCTGGGAAAAAATGTATAAAAAATATATTTGCGTGCAGTTGTACACAATATTCATGGAAAAGGGACATCTGGAACAATAAGTAGATGATTATTGAACTTTATAACAAATCGGACCGAAAAAGTAATAGTCATTAATGTAAACATCAGAGGCTGCCACAGTGAAAACCTCTTCTCTGCCACAAACATTAATATCCTAAGTATTTTGGTTTTTAAATTCCTATACACGACAAAGGTAAGAATCGTCCTAGAATTTCCATGAGAATGTCATCCATCGTGGACACCCAAGCCAGGGTAAATTATACCTTGTAGTGACCACAACACACAATAAGACATTTATATTGTTGGGAGCACCTCAAGGTCCTTAATATGTACTCAGCGGAGCGGAGGTGCTACATGATAATACATATGTGGAAGGTGCTTGAGGACCTTGTCCCAAATCTGAACATTGTCATTACATCATACTGGAGTGATAGCTATGGGAGAAAATGTAAAATAAACCTAGTGAAAATTATGGATGTCATGGGAACAATAAGAGAACATTGTATCAACATCCGTGGGCTCAGACTGTTTAATTTAACATCTTATCAGTAGATATAAGAAACACTGAGGAATAAGTGTAGAAGTCTTCAGGAGGAACCTCTACTAAGTGCCGGATCAACCAGACCGTGATGAATATATGGGCCAGCAGACCGTCAGCAGCAACAGTTTGGTTGACCAAGCAAGCACCAGATAAGTCTTGCCCAGGGCCGGGCTGCGGGACCAGGAAAGCTCTCGAAATCCATCACTAGTATATCAAAAGTAAAGGTTATATGTTCATCGAGGATAGATTTCAATTTTTTTTATATGGAAAATTGAAGAAATAAAAATCTGTGACGGAGTTATAATTTTCACAGCTTGTGTAAACTTAGTCAAGCAACTAAGTTACTGGGAGCGCTTTAAGTCTCTAGAACTGTACTCATTAGAATGTAGGCGAGAAAGATACGTCATAATCTACACTCGGAAGATACTGGAGGGTTTCATCCCAAACCTGCACGCCAAAATTACTACTTGTGAAAACAAAAATACAGTGAAAAGCAGGGAAAGTAGTGAGTACATTGAGAGAGAACTCAGTAAGTGTTTAGGGACCTCAGCTCATCAACACCCGCCCTTCATACATAAGTGGGATTACCAACAAACCTCTCAAAACAGTTCCTGATCAGCTGGGTTACAGTGCACACGCTGGACTGCGGGTGACGGGCACTAACTGCTTGATCGATCAAGCCAGCAACCAGGAGGCCCGGTCTGGGACCGTGACGCGGAGGCGGTGACCTACGGAAGCTACTCCAGCACCTGGACCAGATTCATGGAATGCTTTATTTATAAAGCAGTGCAAAGTACCATTAGCAAGAGCCCTTAGTATTCTGTGGAGAAAGAGCTTAGATCTAGGTGAAATTCCAGAGGCCTTAAAGAGTGCAGACATAGCTCTTTTGCATAAGGGAGGTAGTAGAGCACTAGCTAAAAATTACAGACCAGTAGCCCTCACTTCTCACATCATAAAAATCTTTGAAAGAGTGATGAGACGGCAGATTACAAAGTTCATGGACCAGCACAACCAACATAACCCGAACCAGCATGGCTTTAGAGCGGGTCGATCATGCCTGTCACAGCTGCTGAACCATTATGACAGAATTACGGAGGCATTGGAGGACGACCAAAACGCAGATGTGATTTACACAGATTTTGCAAAGGCGTTTGACAAATGCGATCATGGAGTGATAGCGCACAAAATGAGGGCCATAGGCATTACGGGAAGGTAGGCAGATGGATTTTGAGTTCCTAACACAAAGAACACAAAAGTAGTAGTGAACAGGGCAAGATCCAGCATCAGCGAGGTCAAAAGCTCAGTGCCCCAAGGCACTGTCCTGGCACCTCTGCTGTTTCTCATCCTCATAGCAGACATAGATAAAAACACCCAGCACACTTTTGTATCATCATTTGCAGATGACACTAAAATAAGCATGAAAGTCACTACGGTAGAGGACACTGAAAAATTACAGGAGGACATAAGCAGGGTCTTCCAATGGGCAGTGGAGAACAACATGACGTTCAATGGTGATAAGTTTCAGCTGCTTAGGTATGGAAAAATGAAGAACTCAAAAGGAACACTATATACAAAACGCAAGAGGGTCACCACATAGAACGAAAGGAACACGTAAAGGACTTGGGAATAATTATGTCTGCTGATCTGTCGTTTAAAGACCATAACAAGACAAAGATCACAACAGCCAGGAAGATGACGGGGGGTATTGAGAACTTTCAAAACAAGGGAAATAATGCCGATGGTGACACTATTCAAATCGCTAGTGCTCCCTCACTTAGAATACTGCTCAGTGCTGACGGCCCCGTTCAGGGCAGGAGAAATAGCAGAGCTGGAACAAATCCAGAGATCGTTTACGGCTCACATTGAGCCATTGAAACATCTAAATTATTGGGAACGCCTTCAAGTCTTGAACATGTACTCATTGGAGCGGAGGAGAGAGAGATACATGATAATATATACATGGAAAGTACTTGAGGGCCTGGTCCCAAATCTGCACACTGCCATAACAACATACTGGAGTGAGAGATATGGGAGAAAGTGTAAAATAAACCCAGTGAGGAGCAGGGGTGCGGTGGGGACACTACGGGAGCACTGTATTAACATCCGGGGTCCCAGACTATTCAACATCTTACCAGAAGATATCCGAAACACGGCTGGAACCAGTGTAGAAGCCTTCAAGAGGAAACTGGACAAATATCTTCACCAGGTGCCAGATCAACCAGGCTGTGATGGATATGTGGGGCAGCGGGCCTCCAGCAGCAACAGCCTGGTTGACCAGGCAAGCACCAGACGAGCCTGGCCCATGGCCGGGCTCAGAGAGTAGATACTCTCGAAACTCTTCAAAGGTATATCAAAGGTATAACAGGAGCAAGTGGGACATATACTGTTTAAAAGCCAACATTACAGATTAGTCACAGACTTGTAAATATTACTACACTCTGGGGGTAGTAAAGTGAAGAGAGCTTCGTGCAGACAAACACCATAAACTCGTTAAAAGTAGGTACTGTGGTGTCCAAGAGTCCAGAACCAGTAGAGCTGGTGGTTATTAGTAACGAGGCGGTGTCAGGAACCGAGTCTCGACCCTAGCAAACAACTAGGCTAGTACACACAAACACGCTCACATAATTCGGCCTTGGTTGCCATGCAACCGCTTCATATATTATTTATTATACATTGGTGGAACCTGCCTAGCTCCGTCTTTCTTCCTGTACCTTCTTCTTTCTTGCAGTCTTCCCTCCCTCCCTTTTCTATTCCTGTTTCCTCCCGTCCTCCTTCCTATCCTTTTCTAGGAAATGTCATGTCCTCTATAAGAAATCTCACAAGTCTGGTGTTAGAGACGAGTACCTGCTGGTAGTAAGCAGGTGTTGCGTGAGTGTCCGTGTATCTGATGATAATTAAAACAAAAACAAAAAACCTTCATCTACTCATCTGGTCCATCCCCTACCTTGTTGCGCCTTCAGATAGTCTTATTCAGTGTGTAAACACAGTGATTCTCACACTAGTGTGTGCTGTACACTTCCTTGTGTGTGTGGGTCGGAGGAGGAGAGGAAGGGGGGTGCTTGGTAACCTTGTCCACCGTTATAATTGCTTCGGAAAAAAGAAATTGTCGTGGAAGGAAGTGATGTCTTGGTGTTGATGTGGTGTTGTACTGATGGTGATGGTTATTGTGCTCTGGTTGTAGTGTCTACGGACACAAATCATCCCTACGACAGCAAAAGACTAGGCCAGGGGTTCCCAATCTTTTCTATGCCCCACACATCTAGGAAATGTTTGATTAATGTTGCATACCTTACAAATATAATATCACATTTGATGATGAAGAAGTCAAATTTCTAATTTTTTAATTACAGATTGAACCAAATACAGTACTGCGGGTAAACAAACTCAACTCAAAAAATAACCTTTTAATTCATTGCATAAAATGCAAATATAAATTGAGCAATTAGAAAAGTTTTTGGTAAAATAAACGGAATTGTGCTTTTCATTATAACTCATTGTTGCACCCCCTGAAATGCCATCTCGCATCCCCCAGGGGGAGCGAGATGGCAGATGGCTGCCTTCAAGAGGGACCTGGACAGATACCTTAAGTCAGTGCCCGATCAGCTGGGCTGTGGCTTGTACGTTGGATTGCGTGCAGCCATCAGTAACAGCCTGGTTGATTGGGCACTGACTTAAGGTATCTATCCAGGTCTCTCTTGAAGGCAGCCATCTGCCATCTCGCTCCCCCCGGGGGATGCGAGAGGCCTGGGGGGCTGCGGGGGCGTTGGGCCCCGGAACAGCCTTCAGGTAGATTCCAGAGAGGTGTTCTTCCTCTTTTGTGCTTTCCTTGTTATTCGTCTTCCTTAACTCCCCTTACCTGTACACTGAGCATACTGACGATGTGTGTGTGTGTGTGCGTGCTCTGTTGCTTCTCACATTGACCCTCACAAACTCCCTCTCCCATCCTTCACTACTCTTCTCCAGTCCTTCCTTCACTCCTCCAGTCCTCCCTTCACTCCCCAGTCCTTCCTTCACTCCCCAGTCCTTCCTTCACTCCTCCAGTCCTCCCTTCACTCCCCAGTCCTCCCTTCACTCCCCCCAGTCCTCCCTTCACTTCCCCAGTAATTCCTTCACTCCCCCAGTCCTCCCTTCACTCCCCCCAGTAATTCCTTCACTTCCCCAGTAATTCCTTCACTTCCCCAGTAATTCCTTCACTCCCCCAGTCCTTTCTTCACTCCCCTAATACTTCATTCACTCCCTCAGTAATTCCTTCACTCCCAGTCCTTCACTCCCCTGTCCTCCCTTCACTCCTCAGTGCTCCCATCACTCCCCAGTCCTTCCTTCACTCCCCAGTCCTTCCTTCACTCCCCAGTCCTCCTTCACTCCCATCCTTTCACTCCCCAGTCCTTCCTTCACTCCCCAGTCCTCCTTCACTCCCCAGCCCTTTCCTTCACTCCCCAGTCCTTCCTTACTCCCCAGTCCTTTCACTCCCAGTCCTCCTTCACTCCCCAGTCCTCTTCCTCCCCAGTCTTCCTTCACTCCCCAGTCCTTCCTTCACTCCCCAGTCCTTCCTTCACTCCCCAGTCCTCCTTCACTCCCCAGTCCTTTCACTCCCCCAGTCCTTCCTTCACTCCCCAGTCCTTCTTCACTCCCCAGTCCTTCCTTCACTCCCCAGTCCTTCTTCACTCCCCAGTCCTTTTCACTCCCCAGTCCTTCCTTCACTCCCCAGTCCTTCCTTTCACTCCCCAGTCCTTCCTTCACTCCCCAGTCCTTCCTTCTCCAGTCCTTTTCACTCCCAGTCCTTCCTTCACTCCCCAGTCCTTCCTTCACTCCCCAGTCCTTCCTTCACTCCCCCAGTCCTTCCTTCACTCCCCAGTCCTTCCTTCACTCCCCCAGTCCTTCCTTCACTCCCCAGTCCTTCCTTCACTCCCCAGTCCTTCCTTCACTCCCCAGTCCTTCCTTCACTCCCCAGTCCTTCCTTCACTCCCCAGTCCTTCCTTCCTCCCAGTCCTTCCTTCACTCCCCAGTCCTTCCTTCACTCCCCCAGTCCTTCCTTCACTCCCAGTCCTTCCTTCACTCCCCAGTCCTTCCTTCACTCCCCAGTCCTTCCTTCACTCCCCAGTCCTCCTCCAGTCCTTTTCACTCCCCAGTCCTTCCTTCACTCCCCAGTCCTTCCTTCCTCCCAGTCCTTCCTTCACTCCCCAGTCCTTTTCACTCCCAGTCCTTTCACTCCCCAGTCCTTCCTTCACTCCCCAGTCCTTCCTTCACTCCCCAGTCCTTCCTTCACTCCCCAGTCCTTCCTTCACTCCCCAGTCCTTCCTTCACTCCCCAGTCCTTCCTTCACTCCCCAGTCCTTCCTTCACTCCCCAGTCCTTCCTTCACTCCCCAGTCCTTCCTTCACTCCCCAGTCCTTCCTTCACTCCCCAGTCCTTCCTTCACTCCCCAGTCCTTCCTTCACTCCCCAGTCCTTCCTTCACTCCCCAGTCCTTCCTTCACTCCCCCAGTCCTTCCTTCACTCCCCCAGTCCTTCCTTCACTCCCCAGTCCTTCCTTCACTCCCCAGTCCTTCCTTCACTCCCCCAGTCCTTCCTTCACTCCCCAGTCCTTCCTTCACTCCCCAGTCCTTCCTTCACTCCCCAGTCCTTCCTTCACTCCCCAGTCCTTCCTTCACTCCCCCAGTCCTTCCTTCACTCCCCAGTCCTTCCTTCACTCCCCCAGTCCTTCCTTCACTCCCCCAGTCCTTCCTTCACTCCCCCAGTCCTTCCTTCCTCCCCCAGTCCTTCCTTCACTCCCCAGTCCTTCCTTCACTCCCCAGTCCTTCCTTCCTCCAGTCCTTCCTTCACTCCCAGTCCTTCCTTCCTCCCAGTCCTTCCTTCACTCCCAGTCCTTCCTTCACTCCCCCAGTCCTTCCTTCACTCCCCAGTCCTTCCTTCACTCCCCAGTCCTTCCTTCACTCCCCCAGTCCTTCCCTTCCACTCCCCAGTCCTTCCTTCACTCCCCAGTCCTTCCTTCACTCCCCAGTCCTTCCTTCAGTCCCTCCCAGTCCTTCCTTCACTCCCCAGTCCTTCCTTCACTCCCCAGTCCTTCCTTCACTCCCCAGTCCTTCCTTCACTCCCCAGTCCTTCCTTCACTCCCCAGTCCTTCCTTCACTCCCCAGTCCTTCCTTCACTCCCCAGTCCTTCCTTCACTCCCCAGTCCTTCCTTCACTCCCAGTCCTCTTCCTCAGTCCTTCCTTCACTCCCCCAGTCCTTCCTTCACTCCCCAGTCCTTCCTTCACTCCCCAGTCCTTCCTTCACTCCCCCAGTCCTTCCTTCACTCCCCCAGTCCTAGCTTTAGCTTTTAGTATATTTGATCTGGTTATTACCAAGTTAGACGTGTGTGGTTGTTTACTTTTATACATGGTTTTAAGTTATCCTGTAGCTGACTTGTAAGCTGGGAGTTCCCTGTTAAGCCAGCTTATATCTGTCTTGTAAGCTGGGAGTTCCCTGTTAAGCCAGCTTATATCTGTCTTGTAAGCTGGGAGTACCATGTTAAGCCAGCTTATATCTGTCTTGTAAGCTGGGAGTACCATGTTAAGCCAGCTTATATCTGTCTTGTAAGCTGGGAGTACCATGTTAAGCCAGCTTACATCTGTCTTGTAAGCTGGGAGTACCATGTTAAGGCAGTTTATTTGCTAATATTATACTGCCTGAGGCTCCGTTGTCAACATTGAGAGAGCTGGGAACACGCTTACGTGTCGGGGGTCACGTTTGTGGTTGTAGCTGTCAACATACAATGTGTACTTGTCTGCGGCGCTTACCTGTGTATACGTGTGTGTGTGTGTTTGTACTCACCTAGTTGTACTCACCTAGTTGTGGTTGCAGGGGTCGAATCATAGCTCCTGGCCCCGCCTCTTCACTGGCCGCTACTGGGTCATCTCCCTGCGCCATGAGCTTTATCATATCTCTTCTTAAAGCTACGAATGGATCCTGCCTCCACTACATCGCTTCCCAAATTATTCCACTTCCTGACCACTCTGTGACTGAAGAAATACTTCCTAACATCCCTGTGATTCATCTGAGTCTTTAACTTCCAACTGTGTCCCATTGTTGCTGTGTCCCATCTCTGGAACATTGTGTGTGTGTATGTGTTGTGTGTGTTTGTTTTGTATGTACTCACCTAGTTGTGGTTGCAGGGGTCGAGTTATAGCTCCTTGCCCCTGGCCTGTGTGTGTACGTATGTGTTTGTGTGTGTTTGTTTTGTGTGTGTTGTATGTGTTGTGTTGTGTATGTGGTATGTGTGTTTGTTTGTGTGTGTGCTTGAACGTGTGTACATGCACTTCTGCTAGTGAACAGGATCAATATATAACTGAAAGATGTCTTTCTGGGGTCACCGGTCCCAGACCAGGGCCGCACCTAGGGTCAGCCTTGCCCGGGGATCCAACCTACAACATTTTGGTTGAGTGTGGAATGGTGTGAGCAGTGAGCTACAAGAGGGGGGAGTACGCCGTGAGCACAATAAGGAAGCACTGTGTCAACATTCGTTGTCCCAGACTATTCATCATCAGAAACACTGCTGGGATAAGTGTAGAAGTTTGAAGAGGAATTTGGACAAGTATCTTCATTAGATGCCAGATCAACCAGGCTGTGGTGGATATGTGGGCCAACGGGCCACCAGCAGCAACAGCCTGGTTCGCTAGGCAAACACCAAACAAGCGTGTCCCAAGGTCGGGTTCAGGGAGTAGAAAAACTCTCGAATCTTATCAAAGGTAAAGGTGGTACGAGCAAGTGAACTACAAGGTTGTGTGGATGTGCGTGTTGGTATTGTGACTCAGTTGCCAAGATTCTTGTATACCATACTTGCTCCCGCATCTCTCTCTCTCTCTCTCTCTCTCTCTCTTCTCTCTCTCTCTCTCTCTCTCTCTCTCTTCTATCTCTCTCTCTCATCCTCTTTTCTCTCCTCCTCTCTTCTCATCTCTTCTCTCTTTCTCTTCTCTCTCTCTCTCTCTCTCTCTCTCTCTCTCTCTCTCTCTCTCTCTCTCTCTCTCTCTCTCTCCTCTCTCTCCCTCCTCGTGTCTCTCGCCCCCTTCCCCTCATCTTCAGTACGTGCACAAACAAATGAACATTTCTGCAGCACCTGTGTTTGCGTGAGAAGTCGCCACCATATCACTTGTTTATGTTGTGACGTGCGTTGGCAATTTTTTGTTTCTGTTATTGCTGCTGCTGCTCTTGCTAGCACTACTCCTGTTGCTGCTGCTCTTGCTGGCACTGCTCCTGTTGCTGCTGCTCTTGCTGGCACTGCTCCTGTTGCTGCTGCTCTTGCTGGCACTCTCCTGTTGCTGCTGCTCTTGCTAGCACTACTCCTGTTGCTGCTGCTCTTACTGGCACTGCTCCTGTTGCTGCTGCTCTTGCTGGCACTGCTCCTGTTGCTGCTGCTCTTGCTGGCACTCTCCTGTTGCTGCTGCTCTTGCTAGCACTGCTCCTGTTGCTGCTGCTCTTGCTAGCACTGCTTCTGTTGCTGCTGATCTTGCTGGCACTCTCCTGTTGCTGCTGCTCTTGCTAGCACTGCTCCTGTTGCTGCTGCTCTTGCTGGCACTCTCCTGTTGCTGCTGCTCTTGCTAGCACTGCTCCTGTTGCTGCTGCTCTTGCTGGCACTGCTCCTGTTGCTGCTGCTCTTGCTGGCACTGCTTCTGTTGCTGCTGCTTTTGCTACCACTGCTCATGTTGCTGCTGCTCTTGCTAGCACTGCTCCTGTTGCTGCTGCTGTTGCTGGCACTGCTTCTGTTGCTGCTGCTCTTGCTAGTATTGCTTCTGTTGCTGCTGCTTTTGCTAGCACTGTTCCTGTTGCTGCTGCTCTTGCTGGCACTGTCCTGTTGCTGCTGCTCTTGCTGGCACTGCTCCTGTTGCTGCTGCTCTTGCTGGCACTGCTCCTGTTGCTGCTGCTCTTGCTGGCACTGCTTCTGTTGCTGCTGCTCTTGCTGGCACTGCTTCTGTTGCTGCTGCTTTTGCTAGCACTGCTCCTGTTGCTGCTGCTCTTGCTGGCACTGTCCTGTTGCTGCTGCTCTTGCTGGCACTGTTCCTGTTGCTGCTGCTCTTGCTGGCACTGTCCTGTTGCTGCTTTTGCTGGCACTGCTCCTGTTGCTGCTGCTCTTGCTGGCACTGTCCTGTTGCTGCTGCTCTTGCTAGCTCTGCTCCTGTTGCTGCTGCTGCTCTTGCTGGCACTAATTCTGTTGCTGCTGCTGCTCTTGCTGGCACTGCTTCTGTTGCTGCTGCTGCTTCGCCCACTGTTCCCGTACTTATGTGTGCCTTTTCGTCCACTGTTATTTCATTGTTATAGGAATTGCTTTTATCGTTGCTGCTCTTTCTGTTACTACTGTACTTGCCATTGTCAATGCTGCTGGCTCTGTTTCTGTTGTTGTTCCTACTGTATTTGCTGCCTTTCCTGCTGTTGTAGCTGCATTTGTTGGCGCTGTTGTAGTTATTGTTTCTGTTGCTGCTACGGTTTTCACCTTTGATATACTATTGGTTTAATTGCCACTTTGTTACTGCTTTATCTTAGTATAGTGCTTCTGTTATTAATTGTTATTTTGTGCTGGTTTCTGGGATGCACTTCCTGGGGAAACGGTTATGGAGCTTCTAGTAGGTCTTACAAAAATCTGTGTAACGTGGCCAATAAGGTATTGATCCCAATGGACGGGAGGAAGGTAAGGAGGAAGGGTCTTACCTGCTGGTCTGGGGAGCTGATTACGTGTTTGCTTAATCGGGTTTTGTATCAATAATTTGGACGAGTTTGTGACAGGTCGAGGAAGGTTCACGCTAATTTGCTTATAAGTGAACCCAGTAGTTAGACAGAACCCAATACCTAGGTAGAACCCAATAGGTAGGCACAACTCAAATAATAGCTAGGTACTTCTCACTTGCCAGATCAACAGGCTGTGATGGATATGTGGGGCAGCGTGCCTCCAGCAGTTACAGCTTGGTTGACCAGGCAAGCACCAGACGAGCCTGGCCCATGGCCGAGCTCCGAGAGTGGTAAGACTCTCGAAACTCATCAGAGGTATATCAAAGGTATCACTTTTCGCTTACTGTTGTTGCTCTTCGTAATGGTACTTATGCCGCCATGCTCTCTGTTGCTTCTGTTGTTGTTGCTATTGTCCCACTGCCTTTGTTACTACTATTGTAGTTGCTATTGTCCAATTGCCTTCTGTTGCAGATGCTATTTTTCCGTATTGCAGTTATTATCCAGATGTCTTGTGTTGCTCTGGTTACCGTTGTTATTGTCCTGATGTTGCAGGACAGAGCAGTTACTCTGGCAGACACAAAAAAAAATTACCGGGACTAAGAAAGTATTAAAAGGAAACTGAGCCACTATATCCTGGAAGTACGTGATCAAGCCAGGCTGTGATGGCTGTATGTCACTAGCAGCAACAGCCTGGTTGGCCAGGTAGTGTACTAGGAGCATAGATTGAGTCCTGGATACCAGTCAGAGCTTTAACTGTGTTGCTGTATAACTTTCATAAAATCTGTCGACTAGGATTCATTGTTGACAATAGTGGAGAAAAAACCTAAGTTACGGAAGAAGCTTTTATTGGGACAACGTTTCGCTCTGGATTAAGATCTGCGAAGAGCGAAAAGTTGTGTCAGTGAAGGTTTGTTCTTCAGCATGTTAGAGCTAATTTTGGGCTCACTGTTCTCTTCTGTTCTCATGCACACATTATTTTGTTATATGTTCTTTCATATGTTCTGATTTTGTTATATGTTGCATGTTCTTGTTTTGTTATACGTTATTTTGTTTTATGTTCTTGTTTTGTTATACGTTCTTGTTTTTTTTATAAAGTTTGTTATAGCTTTTGGTTATACGTTCTTGTTTAGTTGTCACTTTTTGTTTTGTCATGTTTTTTGTCATGTTTTTGTAATGCGTTTTTTTGTTGTGGTACAGACAGGTTTCTGGTGAATGAGTGTTGGTTGTCCTGGGTCGTGGCATTACTGTTGTAGCCTCTCAAATGTTGATTTCCTGTTGTCATTCATTCTGTTAGTGCAATACTGTTTGTGTTAGTGCCGTTACAGTTGTTGTTGGTGCAGTTCTGTTGTTGTTAATGTTTTTACAGTTGTTAGTGCAGTACTGTTGTTAATGTTTTTGTCACCTGTGTAAGCCTGCTTCGTGCAGCTGTTACAAATTGCACATTTGTTAATGCAGTTTTGCCAGTGATCCTTAACGTTGTTGTTAGTGCAATACTGTTGTTGCCATTGTGTTTAGCGTTCTTGTTGTTATCACTGTGTTGTTGCTTTCATTAGTGTGTCCTGGTGGCTTCCTCCCTCGACAAGCACTTTATCGACCCCACACGCACTCCCCTCCTCTCTCTCCTCCCCTCCCTATCTCCTTTCCCTCCCTCCCTCCCTCCACTTCCCCCTCTCAATCCCTCTTTCTCCTCATCCCATTCCCATCTTCCGTGTCTCTACCCCAAGCTTTACGTTTCTACAACCCCTTCCGTTGCTCCTCTCCCCTCTCTGCCCTTCCTGCCGTTCTCTGCCCCTCGTGCCGTTCCCCCTCTGTTCCTCGTGCCGTTCCTTTCTGAACCTCGTGCCGTTCCCTTTCTGAACCTCGTGCCGTTCCCCCTCAGTTCCTCGTGCCGTTCCCCCTCTGTTCCTCGTGCCGTTCCCTCTCTGTTCCTCGTGCCGTTCCTTCTGTTCCTCGTGCCGTTCCTTCTGTTCCTCGTGCCGTTCCTTCTGTTCCTCGTGCCGTTCCCTCTCTGTTCCTCGTGCCGTTCCTTCTGTTCCTCGTGCCGTTCCCTTTCTGAACCTCGTGCCGTTCCCCCTCTGTTCCTCGTGCCGTTCCCTCTCTGTTCCTCGTGCCGTTCCCTCTCTGTTCCTCGTGCCGTTCCTTCTGTTCCTCGTGCCGTTCCTTCTGTTCCTCGTGCCGTTCCTTCTGTTCCTCGTGCCGTTCCTTCTGTTCCTCGTGCCGTTCCTCTCTGTTCCTCGTGCCGTTCCTTCTGTTCCTCGTGCCGTTCCCTTTCTGAACCTCTTGCCGTTCCCCCTCTGTTCCTCGTGCCGTTCCCCCTCTGTTCCTCGTGCCGTTTCCTTTCTGAACCTCGTGCCGTTCCCCCTCTGTTCCTCGTGCCGTTCCCTTTCTGAACCTCGTGCCGTTCCCACTCTGTTCCTCGTGCCGTTCCCCCTCTGTTCCTCGTGCCGTTCCCTTTCTGAACCTCGTGCCGTTCCCCCTCTGTTCCTCGTGCCGTTCTCTTTCTGAACCTCGTGCCGTTCCCCCTCTGTTCCTCGTGCCGTTCCCTCGTTCTCCTGCATTAATGGGCACACGTTAAATATTTGGCATTGTTATTGTATGTTGCCTTAGTGTGTGTAGGAGTGTACTAACCTAGTATATGTGTGTGTACTTACCTAGTTGTGGTTGCAGGGGTCGGGTCACAGCTCCTGGCCCCGCCTCTTCACTGGTCGCTACTGTGTCACTCTTCCTGCTCCATGAGCTTTATCATACCTCGTCTTAAAGCTATGTATGGATCCTGCCTCCACTACATCACTTCACAGGCTGTTCCACTTCCTGACAACTCTGTGACCGAAGAAATACTTCCTAATATCCTTGTGATTCATCTGAGTCTTCAACTTCCAACTGTGTCCCCTTGTTGCTGTGTCCTATCTCAGGAATATCCTGTCTCTGTCCACCTTGTCAATTCCTCTCAGTATCTTATATGTCGTTATCATATCCCCCCTATCTCTCCTCTCCTCCAATGTCGTCAGGTCGATTTCCCTTAACCTCTCCTTGTAGGACATACCCCTTAGCTCCGGGACTAGTCTTGTTGCAAATCTTTGCACTTTCTCTTATTTCCTTACATGCTTGGCTAGGTGTGGGTTCCAAACTGGTGCTGCATGCTCCAATATAGGCCTGACATACATGTGTATGTGTGTGTGTGTGTGTGTGTGTATGTGTGTGCGCGCGCGGTGTTTGATCTCTAGCTCTTGGAGTGCCACCTTTGATCCTAAGTTATCTAATATGTGTTAGGCCTTCACGCTAGATATGGAGTTCAGCTTCACTACTGTTTCTAATAGTTGCTACCTTCACACTGTAGGAGTATCAGTGCTGCTCCAGCTTCTTTGTTTTTGTTTTATTTTTATTTTGTTCTTGTTTATTGTTTTCTTGATTTTTGTCGTTCGTGCCCAACACCCGTGGAGTCGTATATATCCTGGGAACTGTGAGGTAATCAAGTCTGCTGTGGACGGAGCTGAGGGGGCAGTGATCACCAGAATCATCTATAGGTAACCTATAGGCTTAGTCCAATGAAGGGGAGGGTAGCTCCAGTTCCTTGGATAAGGAGCCTTTCACCAGCATCAAGGTACCCCTATTAAAGGGCTGTAGCTCATTTGAACTTTGTTTCCATTTGTTTGGTCAGCTCGTGACTAATCGATGGTCAGCCATGACAGCTGTGTTAGTTAGCCTGGTTCCAGCTTGGTAATATTCAGCTTGAGGATATCAGGTGTGTTGTTGCTGTGTTGGATGTTGCTTGGTGCGGGGGGGGGAGTGTCAGTTGGTAACACTGGTAATGTGCATACCTCCTTCAAGGCTTTAGTCATTTTTCATGAAGTTGTGATAGTAAACATTGTTGTGATCCTTGAGTCTGTGATCTAAGTTTTAACATTTTCAGATCCTTTGTCCTTCACATTAATCTTACGTTCTATTGAGTGGTTTGTAATTTGTATACTTACCTCCCTCCCCCTCCCTCCTTCCCCAGGCTTTCTATAGCGGGGTAACTGAAGTTTGTTCTCATTTAACATTATAGTGTTGTGGCTTATTACATGACCTGGTTTATATCAGCTTAGATGTTTGCCTTCTCAAATAGATGGCAATCATGCAAATTCTAGTTCCGTCTGATAAGTATGATGGTCGTTCTATGATCTGTGTTTGTGTCGGATACCAGAATGAGAGTGTGTACTGTGCGTTGAGGAAAGTACCTGATTTTACCTTTGTTTATTGTTCTTTGAATCCTTCTCCATACTGTACATTGCAACTATATACCTCCAGCTGTTGGATTGAATATTAAGATACTATATAATACCGACGGGTTGGTAAGACACATGTACAACAGTTAGGTATCTTTATTACGATACGTTTCGCCTACACAATAGGCTTCTTCAGTCGAGTACAGAGGATTTTACAGAAGCAGTGGGGATGTGAAGACGATGTAATCAGTCCATCACCCTTAAAGACGTAATTCTGATGTGCTTTGTCTGTTTCGTAAGGTGAAGTCCAGGATCTTTCCATAATGCATGGTATAACTTAACAAATCTTTGAGAACAATTGTGTTGCAGAGTTCTGAGCTTTGCTCAGAACTCTGCAACAGAGAAAGCAAATGCGATAGTAATTATGTTACTGGTGGCCGCACTACTGCAACGTAGCAACAACAGTCCGGAAGAACACAATAATTGTGACAAATCAAAGTTTTAAATGGAAAGATAATTTGATTTTTTTGAAGAACGCTGAGCAGAAGTTGATATGTGAAGAGACAGTACCAATATAAATGTTAAAGCTGTATTATGTCTACAGGGGTTAAGGCATAGCTCCTGGCCTTCTGAGCTCCAGCATATCTGCTCTTGAAATATACTAGTACTCACCTCTTTGTGGTTGCAGGGGTCGAGTCGTAGCTCATAGCCCTGACTCTTCGCTGGTCGTTACTAGGTCCACTTCCTGTTCCAAGAGCTTTATCGTACCTCTTCTTAAAGCTATGTATGGATCCTGCCTCCAAGAGAGCGTTAGTGCTGTTATACTACTTAAATGAGGGATATTTAGTATAGAACTCAGTGTGGTATAAATGATAGTTTCACTACATTATTGTGCACTTAAGTTTAATATGCGGAGTATCGAGTGTGTATTTGTGTCAGGGGGGACCGGGAGAGGAGGGGGGGCTGTTGTCTGAGAGACCTGCTGGTGATTCTTCTCTCTCTCTTTGCTCTTCTAACCGCCTTTTTTTTTCTTCCCTTTTTCGATTTCCTTACCTCCTCCACTGCTCTCTTTCTCCCTCTTTACCTGTCTCTTCATTCCTTCCCTCCCATCGTAAATAGCCTGATTAACCAGGTTATTTCTACCTGTAACTCGCAGACCTCCACAACCCGGCTGATCAGGTACGTTCTGTGGAAATTCACGCTCCTTGTTGCACATTCTTCCTGCACTCACCACACATGCTCCTTGTACAACTGCACTCACCACACATGCTCCTTGTACAACTGCACTCACCACGCATGCTCCTTGTACAACTGCACTCACCACACACGCTCCTTGTACAACTGAACTCACCACACACGCTCCTTGTACAACTGCACTCACCACGCATGCTCCTTGTACAACTGCACTCACCACACATGCTCCTTGTACAACTGCACTCACCACGCACGCTCCTTGTACAACTGAACTCACCACCACGCTCTTGTACAACTGCACTCACCACGCATGCTCCTTGTACACTGCACTCCACCACCGACGCTCCTGTACAGCTGCACTCACCACGCATGCTCCTTGTACAACTGCACTCACCACGCACGCTCCTTGTACAACTGCACTCACCACGCACGCTCCTTGTACAACTGCACTCACCACGCACGCTCCTTGTACAACTGCACTCACCACGCATGCTCCTTGTACAACTGCACTCACCACCGATAGTCCTTGTACAACTGCACTCACCACCATGCTCCTTGTACAACTGCACTCACCACACATGCTCCTTGTACAACTGCACTCACCACAGCTCCTTGTACAACTGCACTCACCACACATGCTCCTTGTCAACTGCACTCTCCTACACTGCTCCTTGTACAACTGCACTCACCACATCTGACACTCACTACACATGCCCTACACTCACTCACACACTGCTCCTTGTACACTGCACTCACCACACATGCTCCTTGTACAACTGCACTCACCACATGCTCCTTGTACAACTGCACTCACCACACAGCTCCTTGTCAACTGCACTCACCACGCATGCTCCTTGTACACTGCACTCACCAGCCTACATGCTCACCAGTCTCACTGCACTCACCACGCATGTCCTTGTCAACTGCACTCACCACGCACGCTCCTTGTACAACTGCACTCACCACCAGCTCCTTGTACAACTGCACTCACCACGCATGCTCTTGTACACTGCACTCACCACGCAGCTCTTGTACAACTGCACTCACCACGCACGCTCCTTGTCACTGCACTCACCACGCATGTCCTTGTACAACTGCACTCACCACGCACGCTCTACTTGTGACAACTGCACTCACCACCGCAGCTCCTTGTACAACTGCACTCACCACCAGCTCCTTGTACAACTGCACTCACCACGCATGCTCCTTGTACACTGCACTCACCACGCACGTCCTTGTACAACTGCACTCACCACGCACGCTCCTTGTACAACTGCACTCCACCACGCGCTCATGCCCTGCTGCACTGCACTCACCACCAGCTCCTTGTCAACTGCACTCACCACGCAGCTCCTTGTACAACTGCACTCACCACACGCTCCTTGTGCACTGCACTCACCACCACGCTCCTTGTACACTGCACTCACCACCACGCTCCTTGTGCAGCTGCACTCACCACGCACGCTCCTTGTGCACTGCACTCACACACGCTCCTTGTGCACACTGCACTCACCACCACGCTCCTTTATGCCTAGCAGCTGCACTCACCACGCACGCTCCTTGTTGCACTCTGCACTCACCACCATGCTCCTTGTTTGACAAGCTGCACTCACCACGCACGCTCCTTGTTGCACTTGCACTCACCACGCAGCTCCTTGTTGACTATGCACTCACCACGCACGCTCCTTGTTGCCTATGCACTCACCACGCACGCTCCTTGTTGCACTTATGCACTCGACCATCCACGCTCCTTGTTGCACTTATGCACTCACCACGCACGCTCCTTGTTGCACTTATGCACTCACCACGCACGCTCCTTGTTGCACTTATGCACTCACCACGCACGCTCCTTGTTGCACTTATGCACTCACCACGCACGCTCCTTGTTGCACTTATGCACTCACCACACACGCTCCTTGTTGCACATTCTTCACTCACCACACTCGCTCCTTGTTGCACATTCTTCACTCACCACACACGCTCCTTGTTGCACATTCTTCACTCACCACACACGCTCCTTGTTGCACATTCTTCACTCACCACACACGCTCCTTGTTGCACATTCTTCCTGCACTCACCACACACGCTCCTTGTTGCACATTCTTCCTGCACTCACCACACACGCTCCTTGTTGCACATTCTTCCTGCACTCACCACACACGCTCCTTGTTGCACATTCTTCCTGCACTCACCACACACGCTCCTTGTTGCACTCGCACGCACACACACTTTATTCTCCTTGCACTTGCCACACTCCCTGTCTCACACCCTTCCTGCCTTCACAACGCACTCTATTATTCACTCTTTCAGTTCCATCCCCCTGTCCTCCATTTATCTATTTTGTGTCTTCTCTATCTCTCCGTGTCCTCCCTCTCCATTTATGTCTCCGTGTCCTCCCTCTCCATTTATGTCTCCGTGTCCTCCCTCTCCATTTATCTATTCCGTGGCTTCTCCATCTCTCCGTGTCGTCCTCCTCCATTTATCTACTCCGTGTCTTCCTTATCTTTCCCTGTCCTCCCTCACCATTTATTTCTCCCTGTCCTTCCTATTCATTTAATTTCCCTCTCCATATCTTCCCTCCCCATTTCCATCGCCTTGTCCTTCCTCTCCAATATTTTCTCTCCTGTCCTCCCCCTAAATTCATTTCTCTCTCCTTGCCTCCCCTATCCCTGCCTTCCCTATCCCTGCCTTCCCTCTTCCTGCCTTTACTATCCCTGCCTTCCCTATCCCTGCCTTCCCTCTTCTTGCCTTTACTATCCCTGCCTTCCCTATCCCTGCCTTCCATCTGCCTGTCTTCCCTCTCCCTGTCTTCCCTCACCCTGTCTTCCCTCTCCCTGCCTTCCATCTGCCTGTCTTCCCTCTCCCTGTCTTCCCTCTCCCTGTCTTCCCTCTTCCTGCTTTCCCTCTCCCTGCCTTCCTCTCCCTGCCTTCCCTCTCCCTGCTTCTCTCTCCCTGCCTTCCCTCTCCCTGCCTTCCTCTCTGTTCCTCTCTGCCTTCTCTAACTGCCTTCCCTCTAACTGCCTTCCCTCTAACTGCCTTCCCTCTGCCAGCAGAGTTGTCTACCCACACTGTTGTTGTCACAGCCAGCAGAGTTGTCTACCCACACTGTTGTTGTCACAGCCAGCAGAGTTGTCTACCCACACTGTTGTTGTCACAGCCAGCAGAGTTGTCTACCCACACTGTTGTTGTCACAGCCAGCAGAGTTGTCTACCCACACTGATGTTGTCACAGCCAGCAGAGTTGTCTACCCACATTGTTGTTGTCACAGCCAGCAGAGTTGTCTACCCACACTTGTTGTCACAGCCAGCAGAGTTGTCTACCCACACTGTTGTCACAGCCAGCAGAGTTTTCTACCCACACTGTTGTTGTCACAGCCAGCAGAGTTGTCTACCCACACTGTTGTTGTCACAGCCAGCAGAGTTGTCTACCCACACTGTTGTTGTCACAGCCAGCAGAGTTGTCTACCCACACTGATGTTGTCACAGCCAGCAGAGTTGTCTACCCACACTGATGTTGTCACAGCCAGCAGAGTTGTCTACCCACACTGATGTTGTCACAGCCAGCAGAGTTGTCTACCCACACTGTTATTGTCACAGCCAGCAGAGTTGTCTACCCACACTGATGTTGTCACAGCCAGCAGAGTTGTCTACCCACACTGATGTTGTCACAGCCAGCAGAGTTGTCTATCCACACTGTTGTTGTCACAGTCAGCAGAGTTGTCTACCCACACTGATGTTGTCACAGCCAGCAGAGTTGTCTATCCACACTGTTGTTGTCACAGCCAGCAGAGTTGTCTACCCACACTGTTGTTGTCACAGCCAGCAGAGTTGTCTACCCACACTGTTGTTGTCACAGCCAGCAGAGTTTTCTACCCACACTGTTGTTGTCACAGCCAGCAGAGTTGTCTACCCACACTGTTGTTGTCACAGCCAGCAGAGTTGTCTACCCACACTGTTGTTGTCACAGCCAGCAGAGTTGTCTACCCACACTGTTATTGTCACAGCCAGCAGAGTTGTCTATCCACACTGTTTGTTGTCACAGCCAGCAGAGTTGTCTACCCACACTGTTGTTGTCACAGCCAGCAGAGTTGTCTATCCACACTTATTGTCACAGCCAGCAGAGTTGTCTACCCACACTGTTATTGTCACAGCCAGCAGCTGACTTGTTATGTTTACATATATATTAGTGTGTCTTGCAACTTTTGATGCATCTTAAAGTAACTTTGTACATTTAAAAGTTGCCTGTTGACGTGTCGGTGTTCGTCACACCTTCCTCTTTCCCTTCCCTTCCACCTCCTTCCCTGTCCTCTCCTCCCACGTCTCTTACCTTCTTCCCTCCCCTCCCACTTCTCTCACCTTCCCTAACCTCCCACTGATTTCTCCTTCCTTTCCCTTCCATTTTCCCCTCTGTCTCTAATCTCCCTCCCCTCCCTCTTTCCCTCCCGTCCTATCTGACCTCCCTTCTGGCAGCTGGAGGATGTACCTTTGTTGGAGTTGAGTGTATAGTGAGGGGTGAGAGTTGCATTGAGGGGTGAGAGGTGCATTGAGGGGTGAAAGGTGAATGTGTGGTGAGAGGTGTGTGGCATGGAGTAAGAAGTGAGGGGTGTGTGGAGCTAGAAGTGAGGGTGTGGGAGGTTAATGGTGAAAGGGAGGTGCTTGAAGGCACCATCAGCTAGCCCTGACCCCCCTGCTAACATTGTTACTGCTGCCACCTTTATATACACTACACTCCCCCATTCAACTGAAAGGTCTGTGGGTCGAGCTGTGTAATGCTTATGGGTTTAACGCTTCCCCATAACTTTAATAATAAGAATCTGAGTGAATCCTGGCCAGGGTGAGAGGTATGGGGAAAGTAACTAGAAACTTGCTGGCTCTGTTGAGCTGCTAGTAAATAGATACCCGAGTGTTAGTTGACTGTTGTGGATCGTAGCCTCGGGAGGAATCTCATGTCGGGCTGTAAGTGGTATTCAATCCGTCCTTATAATCACACTTAATTTCACTGTTGTAAAGACAGTGAAACAGGTGACTAATGAATGCATCTTAAACAGTGCAAATCTGACCGTTACATTTACCTTGCTCAGTGTCTGTCAGTTTCTGTGCCCACTACACGACTTTAATCACCTTTAATTTATAGTTTTGTCATGTGGTATGTTGTACTTGGTTACTGGTTATGGGTAGATGTCCTGACCTGAACTATAAAACACACACACACACACACACACACACTCACTCTCACACTCACACTCACTCACTCTCACCTTGTGTTCATATCCTTGTACTTGATTTCCGTTGTCTTCTTTGCCTCTCCTCTCCAGCCATCCCCATCTCCCTTTCTCTCTCCCTCCTTTTATCCACCACCACCTCCTGCTCTCCATCCCTAAACTACACCCTCTCCTTTAATATACCTTTGATCAGGCTGTTGCTGCTGGTGACCCGCTGCCTCACATATGCATCACAGCCTGGTTGATCTGGCACCTCCATTTGACTTTATTGAGTGGTTTGAGTTTGTTTTTGTATTTTGAACTTATTTTTATTTCCTCCATTCTTCCGCGTGTTGTAATTGTCCTCACTGAGTATCATATTGTTGTCTTCTTACACCCAGTCCTCAGCTACACCCTCCCCTGTCTTACACCCAGTCCTCAGCTACACCCTCCCCTGTCTTACATCCAGTCTCAGCTACACCCTCCTGTCTTACATCCCGTCCTCAGCAACACCTCTCCCTGTCTTAAATCCAGTCTCAGCTACACCTCCCTGTCTTACATCCAGTCTCAGCAACACCCTCCCTGTCTTAAATCCAGTCTCAGCTACCTCTCCCTGTATTACATCCAGTCCTCAGCTACACCTCCCCGTCTTACATCCAGTCTCAGCTACACTCTCCTGTCTTACATCCAGTCTCAGTACACCTCCCTGTCTTACATCCAGTCTCAGTACACCTCCCTTGTCTTACATCCAGTCTCAGTACACCCTCCCTGTCTTACATCCAGTCTCAGTTACACCCTCCCTGTCTTACATCCAGTCCTCAGTTACACCTCCTGTCTTACATCCAGTCTCAGCTACACCTCCCTGTCTTACATCCAGTCCTCAGCTAAAACTCCCTGTCTTACATCCAGTCCTCAGTACACTCTCCCTGTCTCTACATCCAGTCTCAGCTACACCTCCCTGTCTTACATCCAGTCCTCAGCTACACCCTCCTGTCTTACATCCAGTCTCAGCAACACCTCCCCTGTCTTACATCCAGTCCTCAGCTACACCTCCTGTCTTACATCCAGTCTCAGCTACACCCTCCCCTGTCTTACATCCAGTCCTCAGCAACACCCTCCCTGTCTTACATCCAGTCCTCAGCTACACCTCCCTGTCTTACATCAGTCTCAGCTACCCTCCCTGTCTTACATCCAGTCCTCAGCTACACCTCCTGTCTTACATCCAGTCCTCAGCTACACCCCCTGTCTTACATCCAGTCCTCAGCAACACCCTCCCCTGTCATCATCATCCAGTCCTCAGCTACACCCTCCCCTGTTCTTACATCCAGCCCTCAGCAACACCCTCCCTGTCTTACATCCAGTCTCAGCACACCCTCCCTGTCTTACATCAGTCTCAACACCCTCCCCTGTCTTACATCCAGTCCTCAGCTACACCCTCCCTGTCTTAATCCAGTCCTCAGTACACCCTCCGTTTACATCCTTTAAATAAAGAAGCATTTGTAATAAACGACTGTTTGGGATACTAAGTAAAATCTCATTTTCAGATTTTTATTATATTAAATATATATTATTAATATAAAAGCATATAATCTGAATAAAAACATATAATCTAATAATCTGTGTAAAAACATATATTTACACAATCATAGTACAATAAAATATCACAAGCAAATCATATTTTAGTGATGTGCAAGTCGTGCCAACTTCGTGTCACGCAGGACACTGCCATACCTCGTCATGATACTCCTTCTCCACCGTGTCCTCAGACACCCTTATTCTGTGTTACACACACCATCGCTCAGGGTCACTCACGACACCTTCTTGTGCCATGGCACGCCCTGCATCATGAACCATACTTATTACAATCCTGTACAACGCGTCTTGACCTACACCAAATACCGACAACTTGTGTCGTCACCGTCACAAACTCTCTGCATACACACTAAAACCCTGACACTCGGTTAACAATCTCGGTTAACAATTCCGTTAACAATCTCCGGTTAACAATCCTCGGTTAATCAATCTCCGGTTAACAATCTCCGGTTAAAATCTCCGGTTACAACTCCGGTTAACAATCTCCTGGTTAACAATTCTGGTTACAATCTCGTTAAACCGGTTAAACAATCTCCGGTTAAAATCTGTTAACAATCTCGGTTAACAATCTCGGTTACAATCTCGGTTAAAATCTCCGGTTAACAATCTCCGTTAACAACTCCGGTTAATAATCTCCGTTAACAATCTCGGTTAACAATCTCCGGTTAACAATCTCCGTTAATAATCTCCGGTTAAAATCTCCGGTTAACAATCTCCGGTTAACAATCTCCGTTAACAATCTCCGGTTAACACTCGGTTAACAATCTCCGGTTAACAATCTCCGTTAACATCTCGTTAACAATCTCCGGTTAACAATCTCGGTTAACAATCTCCGGTTAACAATCTCCGGTTAACAATCTCCGGTTAACAATCTCCAGGTACAGTCTCAGGTACATCGTCGCAGGTACATAGTAGATTCTGGTGACCTCGCCGCTCTCCTTGTTGTAGGCTATCACCAGCACCACACTGCGTGAGTCTGCAACTCTCACGCAGGTCTGACTGGCGAACTCCAGTAGTATGTCAGTGAGCTTGTCACCAGCACCACACTGCAACTCATGCAGGTCTGACTGACGAACTCCAGTAGTATGTCCAGTGAGCTGGTGGACTCTCCAGTGTTGAATAGGGAGAGTCTCGATGACACTGTCAGTCAAGCCGGCCCGGCAGTCAAACATCAGGTCTGATGACGTAACCCCTTGACTGCCGGCCGGTGAAGTAATTACCTAACAACCATTGTTAGATAGGGGGCCGTAACACATCCAGTCCTCAGCTACACCCTCCCCTGTCTTACATCCAGTCCTCAGCTACACCCTCCCGTCTTACATCCAGTCCTCAGCTACACCCTCCCGTCTACATCCAGTCCTCAGCTACACCTCCCTGTCTTAAATCCAGTCCTCAGCTACCCTCCTGTCTTAACCAGTCTCAGCTACACCCTCCCTGTCTTAGTCCTCACTACACCCCGTCCTCCAGTCTCACACCCTCCCTGTCTTACATCCAGTCCTCAGCTACACCCTCCCCTGTCTTACATCCAGTCCTCAGCTACACCCTCCCTGTCTTACATCCAGTCCTCAGCTACACTCCTTCTTCCATTACATCCAGTCCTTCAGTCTACAACCCCTCCCTGTCTTAAATCCAGTCCCCAGCTACACCTCCCTGTCTTACATCCAGTCCTCAGCTACACCTCCCTGTCTTACATCCAGTCCTCAGCTACACCCTCCCTGTCTTAAATCCAGTCCTCAGCTACACCCTCCCTGTCTTACATCCAGTCCTCAGCTACCCTCCCTGTCTTACATCCAGTCCTCAGCTACACCCTCCCCTGTCTTACATCCAGTCCTCAGCTACACCCTCCCCTGTCTTACATCCAGTCCTCAGCTACACCCTCCCCTGTCTTACATCCAGTCCTCAGCTACACCCTCCCCTGTCTTACATCCAGTCCTCAGCTACACCCTCCCCTGTCTTACATCCAGTCCTCAGCTACACCTCCCTGTCTTACATCCAGTCCTCAGCTACACCCTCCCTGTCTTACATCCAGTCCTCAGCTACACCCTCCCTGTCTTACATCCAGTCCTCAGCTACACCCTCCCTGTCTTACATCCAGTCCTCAGCTACACCTCCCTGTCTTACATCCAGTCCTCAGCTACACTCCCTGTCTTACATCAGTCCTCAGTACCCCTCCCTGTCTTACATCCAGTCCTCTAGCAACACCCTCCCTGTTTAAATCCAGTCCTCAGCTACACCCTCCCTGTCTTACATCCAGTCCTCAGCTACACCCTCCCTGTCTTACATCCAGTCCTCAGCTACACCCTCCCTGTCTTACATCCAGTCCTCAGCAACACCCTCCCTGTCTTAATCCAGTCCTCAGCTACACCCTCCCTGTCTTACATCCAGTCCTCAGCTACACCCTCCCTGTCTTACATCCAGTCCTCAGCTACACCTCCCTGTCTTACATCCAGTCCTCAGCTACACCCTCCCTGTCTTACATCCAGCCCTCAGCTACACCCTCCCTGTCTTACATCCAGTCCTCAGCTACACCTCCCCTGTCTTACATCCAGTCCTCAGCTACACCCTCCCTGTCTTAAATCCAGTCCTCAGCTACACCCTCCCTGTCTTACATCCAGTCCTCAGCTACACCTTCCCCTGTCTTACATCCAGTCCTCAGCTACACCCTCCCCTGTCTTACATCCAGTCCTCAGCTACACCCTCCCCTGTCTTACATCCAGTCCTCAGCTACACCCTCCCCTGTCTTACATCCAGTCCTCAGCTACACCCTCCCCTGTCTTACATCCAGTCCTCAGCTACACCCTCCCCTGTCTTCTTACATTCATTCTCAGCAACACAGCAATAACCTATTTTATTTTATTTTTGCAGGTGTGTAAGGTGGAGGAGTTTGACGGTGTTTTGTTTATGTCATGGTAAGTGTGCTGCTATTGTGTGCGCTACTTATAGTAGTAGTAGTAGTAGTACTAGCGGTAGTAATATTAACAGTAAGAGTATTGTTAGTAGCAGTAGCTGCATTACTTTCATGGATGGAACCTGCAAGTGGTATGTGTTAGGCAGTGGATGAAGAGCCACTCACCGGCGTCAGGTCTCCTCTCTTGAGGAAAGTCGCAGTAATAGCCTTAATACCATTGTTGTAACCCTAAACCTAGTTATAGCAGTATTAGAAGTAGCAGCCAGCAAAGAAAGGTCACTAGTTAGGTTTTACTGTATAATATAGTGTAATATGTGTGTGTGTGTGTGTGTGTTTGGAGAGGGTGACTGTATGTTGGTTGGTGGGTGGGGGTCTGGTAGCTGTGTCAAGGAGTTAAGACACAACCTGACGTAAATGTCAAGGTTGATGGTTACCTGTGTACTTGCTTCCGGAGGTCACCGCCCCAGCGTTCCGGTACCAGACTAGGCCTCCTGGTTGCTAGTTTGATCTCTCAAGCTGTTGGTGCTCGCCATCCGCAGCCCAACGTATGCTTCACAGCCTGGCTGTTCAGGAACTGAGTGGAAGAACTCATCGAGTTTCCTCTTAAAGACAGCCAGAGGTTTATTGGTTATCCCCTTTATTCAAGAACGGGGTTTTGAAGAGTTGTGGTCCTTTTACATTTAGTGAATTCTCAGTTTACTCGTCGTTCCTTTTCTTCTGACTGGAGGTATCCTGCACAGTTGGTCAAGCCTCCTGTGTTCATATGTAGTTATTTTAGTGTGCAGGTGTGGGATCAATCCTTCTAGTATCTTCCAGGTGTAGATTATCACCTGTCTTTCTCCCCTACGTTCCAGGAAGTACACTTGGAAGGACTTCAAGCACTCCAGTATTTTAGATGATTGAGTTTATACAAGCTGTGAAGGTTTTCTGTACATGTTCCAGCTGTGCCATCACACAGGTCGGGTCGGTCTCGCAGCGGCTCTTCTAAATTGGAAACACTACAAGAAAATGAAATATTAAGACACAACCAAAAAAAAATAAGAAATTTTTGAACTAAATCTAAGTAGAAGTTTATATGATTTACCTGTATTTTTATGTTAACATAAGGACGAGAAACTCTGCCAGAGTGTATAACGTTTAACAGGCTTTTGTTTGACGATCATATAAAATAACGGTAATATCTCGTTGATATTATTGTTTTAAACTAATTATGAGTGGAACTGAATTTATTAATTTAATTTTTTTTAATGTAATTACAATGTTTATATCTTCAGAATTTATTGTGCATAAATTTGTATACAGGTGAGACGTAATGATGCAAACGATATTACACGCTTATGTTATTATTTATTTTCATTCCGTGTTAATTTTTTTTTTCGTGTGCGATTAAATATCAGAGGATGCAACAGCAGGAATAGCAGCAGCAGCAGCAGCAGCAGCAGCAGCAGCAGCAGCAGCAGCAGCAGCAGCAGCAGCAGAGCGGGAGGGATATTCCGGGCAGCGGTGTCTGGCTACACATTCCCCAGTCATTACTTTCCTGGGGAGGGGTGGGTGGTGGAAGGTACCAGGTGGGCTGTGTGAAAGTGAAGGCAATGATGGGGAGGCGGCGCAAGTGCAATGTTTAAGGTGACAAGAGTGTGTGGGGAAGGGGTTGTGTGTGTGGAATGGGGAGGGGGGAGAAGTCTGTATGCACAATATAGTTTTGGGTTTAGAGTCCAAAGTTAATACATTAAATTTACTTTTATATCAGTGTTAAGCAACTTTGTTGTATAAGACTTGAACACTTAGGGTTAGTGCTCTTATATAGAGTGTTTCACTCGTAGGAGGCCTAGAGTTGGTACTCCCGTAGTTGGTACTCCCGTAGGTGCAACCGTCTTGTTTGTATATTATGTCTGGAGTAAACAATATCTGGGCTCCTCCTACGAGTGACACATAACCACTAGTCATATTGATCTTGATTATCAGTTACAGGTATGTTTATTGTCATTGTGAGAATGCCTTATACCCAACCTACTTCCACTAGGTTTGCAAGTGCTCTATGCGCTTGCACTTTCAAGGTGGTTAATTGCATCAAGACTAACTCTCCCATTCGGCCCTGCATGATGATAAATCCTAGACATTGGCACAAGAGGTTTCGTGGATGTGATCCACAGCACTCGGCTACCACACAGGTCGCCCATACATTTCCTCTTGATTAGTAATCAAATCCAGGAGCTTGCAGTTGTGAGCTGAAGGTTCTCACCACTGAGTTACATGTCGTGGAGATAAAAGGTATAAAGTACCGACACGATGGAAAAATAAACACAAATGCGGTATAATGCAAGCCTTTATTGACGACGTTTCGCCCACACAGTGGGCTGTATCAAGACACAAACAGATCTACCTTTGTAAAGAGTACATGAGTATAAATATAGTGTGGAGAGTCAGGTGGAGAATATTGGGTAGGTTGAGTTTGAAATGGACTTGCAGGTCCTTGATACTAACACAGCCACGACGATACAAGTTGATGGTACCTAAAGGGGAGACTTTTTTTTCTCTCTCTCTATCTTTCTCTCTTTCTTTCTCTTTCTCTTTATCTCTCTTTCTCTCTCTCTCTCTTTCTCTTTCTCTCTCTCTATCTTTCTCTTTATCTTTATCTCTCTTTCTTTCTCTTTCTCTCTCTTTCTCTCTCTTTCTCTCTCTTTCTCTCTCTCTCTTTCTTTCTCTCTATCTCTCTTTTCTCTCTCTCTATCTCTCTATATCTCTCTCTCTCTTTCTCTCTTTCTCTCTCTCTCTCTCTCTCTCTCTCTCTCCTCTCTCTCACTCACAAGAGAGAGATGCAGTGCTGGCAGAACTGTTGGGTACGGTTATTTTTTTTGTTCAATGTGCTGTACAAGTTTATGATATTTTCCTTAATGCATTTTTTTTAGGACCGAAAAACAGAAAATAGGTGACCGCAAAATAGCACCAGCCTTGACCAGGCAGGGAAATTTGTCATCAGATTTCAGTGTTTGGTTACGGACGACTGGACATGTAAACACGACACTAGACAAAATCTGGTGGTATTCCTATTACCAGACGTTAGGATGGAAAATAAACGACTGATGGGAAGGTAATAACCGTCTGGTATTACTCTAAAGCCAAGTATAAATACTATAATATTGTATGTTGTGGTCTCTGGCGGCACAAGTTGGTATCATTGATGTGCTGCTCTCTGAGATACAACACATAGGAACCCGCTTATATATTTCACTTCAATACATTAGTTGCTACAGTTAGATTTTTTTTTAATCTGACAAAGTAATATAACAAAGATTTCATTTTTCTAATGACATATTTTGAAATACGTATACAAATAAAAGTTTTTTATGATTAAGACAATAACTGAAGAACACTGTAAATTGTATCATAGTTAAAGTGGTTAATGTTTCTTTTAACTCTGTATTTTATTGTGTAATTCGTCAAAATTATGCGACACACTTGAGTAACTCTTGGTTCATTATTTACACTATGTTTTGCAATTTTTTTACCACACAAGCAGAAGGAAAATAAAGAAATAACCTGTATAATTCTTCAAATTTTATAGTCTTCATTATATTGGGAAGTTGAAATTATTTAATGTAACCGAAAGGGATATTCACTGCGATGAAATTATAAGCTAAATGCACGATGCATATTGTAAATAATTCTGTAGTGTGTGTGTGTATACTCACCTAGTTGTGGTTGCAGGGGTCGATTCATAGCTCCTGGCCCCGCCTCTTCACTGGTCACTACTAGGTCACTCTTCCTGATCCATCAGCGTTATCATACCTCGTGTGTGGTGTGTTGAATAAATCATCTGGATTTGTATTTGTTATTAGTAAGTTTAATCGACAGCAAAAAGTTATTCCACCACTGTTAGGATTAACAGCCCTTTTTTTTTTTTTTATCTTTATATACTACAAGTACATGTTATACAGTCCTAGCTGACATCAGTGACATACTACTATATAGAAAGTCCCTTGTTATGCAGAGCATTTCGGGCAGATTAGGTCAGTGTCCTAGGATGCGACTCACACCAGTCGACTAACACCCAGGTACCCATTTTACTGATGTGGAACATAGACAACAGGTGTAAAGAAACACGCCCAATGTTTCTGCCCTGGCTGGGAATCGAACCCAGCGAGAGCTTTAGCCACCAGACCACCAGATTCGTATTGTTTAATGCTCAGCTGTCTACTTACCCAAAAGTAGAATTATTTAGTAGACCCAGATTTGACAATACATTTCTCTAAAAGTATGGAATTACAGTAGGATATCTTTACGGTACAGTAGGTGGCAACCTTACTGCCACCAGACACTGAAATCAGGTGGTGACAGTGAGATTAACAAGTCACTCCAGAGTGACTTGTTGTTACCAGAGGTTAGTGAGGAACATTTATTAGTGATGTTGGCAGTGTAGTGTGTCTGATGGTGAGATGTTGGTAGTGTGGTGTGTCTGATGATGAGATGATGTTGGCAGTGTGGTGTGTCTGACGGTGAGATGTTGGTAGTGTGGTGTGTCTGATGGTGAGATGTTGGCAGTGTGGTGTGTCTGATGGTGAGATGTTGGCAGTGTGGTGTGTCTGATGGTGAGATGTTGGTAGTGTGGTGTCTGATGGTGAGATGTTGGTAGTGTAATGTGTCTGATGGTGAGATGATGTTGGCAGTGTGGTGTGTCTGATGGTGAAGTGATGTTGGCAGTGTGGTGTGTCTGATGTTGAAGTGATGGGAGGTTGTGATGATTTATAATGTTGGTGATGGTTGAAAATACTGGTGGTGGTTGGAATATAATTATGACAGCTACCACAACCAGTATTTTGAATCATTACAACCACTATTGGTGCAAGTGGTTGTAATAGTTATAACGGTTAATAATGAATGGTTTTGTTGTTATAATTGGGGTGTTGGCTGTGTTAGTTATAATGGTGGTGGTTGAAGGTGCAGTTGTGTGCAAGTGAACCGGGATTCCCAGTGTGAGAGAGGAGGTTTGGGCTGGGATGGTGGGCAGGAAGCGGTGGATGTCTCTCACTACGTTGTCTCACCTGCTGGTGAAGTACTCAGCTGAGATGATGGGCACGATGTGGTGGATGTGTCTCTCAGTAAACATGTTCACCTGCTCCTCAAGCACTCACCTTCATCCTGTGTAAGTCCTTTTTAAAAATTTCCCTTATACGTTTAAAGATATATTTTTTTCATTTATGTTAATGTAAGAATTTATAATTTTGTACCAAGAGAAACTTTGAAAACCTACCTAACCTTATTACAACAAGCGCAATTTAATTTAGCCTAACCCAACTAAATATATTTTAGATACGTTAACATTAATTAAATAATAAACAAACACAAGGAAATATATTTTTTTCGTTATGTTCAGAATGATTTTGGCGAAATTATTGCATACACAAATTTTCACTTGTCTTATATGGCAAGGTGAGCGTTGCTATTTAAGCCAAAATCGCAAGTTTTACCTAATCGGCACGACATATATATATATTAATAAAATCATGAAACTGATTTTGAATAATAAACAGAACTGTTAATGATGTGTGTGTGTGTGTGTGTGTGTGTGTGTGTGTGTGTGTGTATTCGCCTATTTGTGGTTGAAGTGGTGGAGTCACAGCTCCTTGTCCCACCTCTTTGCTGGTCGCTACTAGGTCCACTCGCTCCCTTCTCCATGAGCTTTGTCGTATTTTTTCTTAAAGCTGTGTATAGCTCCTGCCTCCACTACATTACTCTCCAGATTGTTCCACTTCATGACATCTCTATGGCTGAAGAAATACTGCCTAACATCCCTGTGACTCGTCTAAGTTTTCAGCTTCCAGTTGTGTCCCCTTGTTTCTGCGTTATATCTCTGAAACATCCTGTCTCTATCCACCATATCAATTCCTCTCAGAATTTTAAATGTCATTGTCATGTCCCCCCTATCCCTCCTGTCCTCCAGTATTGTCAGGTTGATTTCCCTTAACCTCTCTTCGTAGGATATACCCCTTAGTTCCGGGACTAGTCTTGTTGCAAACCTTTGCGCTCTAATTTCTTGACGTGCTTGACAAGGTGTGGGTTCCACACTGGTGCTGCATACTCCAATATGGGCCTGACACACACGGTGTACAGAGTGTCGAAACGCTATTCTTAGGTTTGCCAGGCGCCCATATGCTGCAGCAGTTATTTGATTGATGTGCACCTCAGGAGATGTGTTCGGTATTATTTTCCCCCGAAGATCTTTTCCTTGAGTGAGGCTTGCAATCTTTGGCCTGCTAGCCTGTACTCTGTCTACGGTCTTCTTTTCACCATCTCCAATCTTCATGACTTTACATTTAGTGGGGTTAAACTCCAGGAGCCAGTTGTTGGGCCAGGCTTGAAGCCTGTCCAGATCCCTTTTTTAGTCCTATCTGATCATTATCCACTTGAATTATTTGCATTAGCTTCACATTGTCTGCAAACAGAGACGCCTCTTAATCTTTCCCTTCCATGTGTGTGTGTGTGTGTGTGTGAGAGAGAGGATCCATGTTTGAAGAATAACTGCTCAAGAGACTAGTGGCAGGCGCACACATCAGGTGCTCCTGCGCGTGCGCATGTTACCAGACGGCTCTTAAACATGTTTACCCAACTAGTGTTCTTGCCTTCAATGATTTACCCAAGTGTTCAGCAGCTACAACCCTTCTACTGCTGAAGCTGATATATACCATACACTTCACCATATATTCAATAAATATCGCATACGATTATAGACATGCATCATACACTTATATTGACCTCACCGTTTATGGAGGGGGTGTTTTTGTCCCTCTGAACGTGTTTTCTGGGACTTTATCCTCTTCCTCTTCTCTGCAACATTGCTAGCTCCTTTGTTTTTTTGCAAACTCTATGACATATTTATAAGAAAGCGTTTAGGTGCAGGAACCTTGATCACTTCTAACACACGTGTTCATATTTACAGTAAAAAAAAAATTTTTTTTTTTTATATATATATATATATATATATATATATATATATATATATATATAGATAGATAAAAAATGGGGTATGAGTGGCACACAGTGACCTGAAAAATGAAGGGGAGACTTGAGAAGAGGTCAGTTAGACATTGAGGTCACATGATTGTCTAACTGACCTCTTCTCTAACAAGTCTCACTCACACTCACTGTAATTCTTAACCTGTGTGTGTGTGAGAAGTGATCAGGTCCCAGGAACGAAACGTTTTCTAATAAATATGTCCAAGTATTTGGCCACGTGGCTTTTTCAACCTGTTATATTGTACATAGAGGCGTGTGGGTCACCACTGTGGGTGTGACTGGCTAGCGGGGAGGGTCAAGGCCACACCTGGTACGCCAGTCTCGCCAAGGTTACTCCACTCACCGACACATTTGTCAGGATGCTGAGACGTGGTCTCTCTCTGGTCTCTGATGACCACTCTGTTGTACTCTGCTCCAGGTTTCATATTTACTTGGTTATTTTAGCACTTTTCCACTGCATCCCTCTCTCATCACCTCCCTATATAATCCCCATTACCTCCCTCCCCATCGGCTTTCCACAGCATCCCTCTCCAACATTCCACAACATCCCATCACATAACTCATGCCTTTCCCGTGGAAGTTTATCCAGCGTATGTCACCACCATTAAACGTCGTCACCAGCATCCAACGTACGTCACTGCACCAACCTTGAAGAGTCAGTTCCTCCTTCCCTCCATATACAGACACATAATAAGACCCATGAGGCTAGGCGTGAGTGAACTCGCCTACAGTTAGTTAAGAGGCGGAGCCAAGAGCTGTGATTCAACCTCCGCAACCAAGATTATTACATACACGTCGGAACTCCTCCCCTAGTAAAACAGCTTCGCTTTCGATGAGAGATTGAAGAACAAGAGTGGACATCATCACGACATACATAATACTCTGCTTCATGAGGTACACGAGGATTGACTGTTTATCAGGTATGTAACATGAATAAGAGGATATCTTTCAAGTCACACTCCCTAGAGAGTCGTAGCAGTATTTGGCAATAAAAGTTTAGCATGGAAATGGTAAAGAATAAAACAACGACACAACACAAGTGAACTCCATACAGGGTACACTAGTGGTGGTGGTAGTAGTAGTGGTGGTAGTAGTAGTAGTGGTAGTAGTGGTGGTAGTAGTTGTGGTGGTAGTAGTAGTGGTGGTAGTAGTAGTAGTGGTAGTAGAAGTGGTGGTAGTAGTGGTGGTGGTGGTAGTAGAAGTGGTAGTTGTGGTGGTGGTAGTAGTAGTAGTGGTGGTACATACATCATGTGAGGGACTAAGAAGCATTTCGATTCGATCCAAGGAAGGGGAGGACACGTTCAGTTGTCTGTTTATATATATATATATATATATATATATATATATATATATATATATATATATATATATATATATACATATATATATACATATATATATACTATATATATATATATATATATATATATATATATATATATATATATATATATATATATATATATATATATATATATAGCGGTGTGTGCAAAGGTCACCACGATACCACTGGCTCGTAATTATTTTGCTTTTTGTTTACACGCAAGGTGAAAGCACTTAAGTGGTCCACTTGCAAGCTAGAGCCACACCAGGTGTCTTAAGTGACGCTCACACACACACTAGTCTGACCAACTGCTGCCTTCTCTCTTACTCAAGAAGTGGAAAATCTTTACACTAAAGACTCCTATCCCTAAGTAAACCATGGTACGGGTGGGGTCTGAACCCATGGCGAGGGAGTCGTAAAACTCCAGGCCAGTGCGTAAACCACCGGGCCACCAGAACTGCTTAGACATCACTATTTTTTAAAACGACCCTGTGAAGTTTAACATCGTCACCCTTCAGAGTCCAGACACTGCCCTTCCCACCTCCAGAACTCAAGTTCTGGCTAATCAGTTTCCCTGAATCCCTTCATAAATGTTACCTTGCTTATGATGCGCAGCCCACCCCAGCTGGAGCCTACCTGGAGGGTGTTACGGGGGTCAATACTCCCGCTGTCCGGTCTATGATCAGGCCTCGCAATGGATCAGGACCTGATCAACCAGGCTGTTAATGCCGGCTGCACGCAATTCAACGTACGAACCACAGCCCGGCTGGTCAGGCTTTGGGAGTAGAAAGAAATCTCGAAACTCATCAGAGGTATATCATCCTCCTAATCTACTTGGAGAACTTGCGGCCCAGTCCCAGACTAGGCCTCCCAGTGGATGGCTTGATCAACCGGGATGTTGGTGCTAGCTGCACGAAGTCCAACATAAGCACCACAGCCCTGCTAATCAGGCACTGACTTGGAAAACTTGTACAGTTCTTTCTTAAAGGCAGCCAGGGGTCTGTTGGTAATCTACCACCGTTTGAAAGAAGGGAGGACGTTCAAAAATCTTGGCCACTTCACACTTAACGAGGTTTTTTTTTTAGTGTACTCATTGCACCCCTGTTATTCATTATATTTATTTTGCTCCGTCTCCCAAGCCTCTTTCATGGGGAATAATTTTTGTGTGCAGATATGGCACCAACCTTTCTAGAATTTTGCAGGTGTAAATTATAGTGTATCTGTTGTTACGTTTGCAGTAACTGAGGTGCTTTAATATCTGCGGACAGTGAAAGTTCTCCGCACATTCTCCAGGTCTGCAATTTCGTCCTACCTTGAACCAGAGCTGTTAGAGTACAGCAGTACTCCAGCTTAGAACAAGTGACTTGAAGAGTATCACCATTGGTTTTGCATCCCTTGTTTTGAAGGCAATAGTTATGCATCTTATTATTTTCCTTGCGATTGTGATAGTGACACTTGTGATAGTGACACTTGTGATAGTGACACTTGTGATAGTGACACTTGTGATAGTGACACTTGTGATAATGACACTTGTGATAGTGACACGTGTGATAATGACACTTGTGATAGTGACACTTGTGATAATGACACTTGTGATAGTGACACTTGTGATAATGACACTTGTGATAGTGACACGTGTGATAATGACACTTGTGATAGTGACACTTGTGATAATGACACTTGTGATAGTGACACTTGTGATAGTGACACTTGTGATAGTGACACTTGTGAGTCATGAAGGTGAGATCTTCTGACATGATGACTCCAAAGTTTCTCACATCAGTCTTACTCTCTATTGAGTGATTTGTTTTATACTCCGTTGGTTTTTCTATTTATTTATGTTGCACACATTATGTGAGCTATCACACTATGGCCACACTATTCAAGGTCAGTATTTGACTTAATACTCTGCCACAAGATATCACAAACACTGCCGGAACAAGTGTAGACGTTTTGAAGAGGAAATTGGGCATGTACCTCCACCAAGTGCCAGATCAACCAGGGTGTGTGGTCCAGCGAGCCACCAGCAGCAATAGCCTGGTTGACCAGGCAACCAGTAGACAAGCCTGGCCCAGGACCTGGCTGTGAGAATAGAAAAACTCGAAACCCTTCACAGGTAAACCTAACCTAACCTAAAGAATGTAAATCAAGAATTTGCTGAAAACACTATAGAAGAAATCTAATTAGACTTTAAAAGAAGTTTACATCCCACACACGCTTACTGGGTTCTCAAGATCGTAGCATTATAACCTTCACACCCTCCGTCCAATCCTTACTTCGACAAACCCTACGCATTCTTCCTGCCACTCTAGATATATATATACACTATCTTGGTCATCCTATTCTGCCTCATCCTCTTTAAATAATTATAACAACCACAACAACCCCTCCACTTTGAATAATACCTTTCGTAACCCCAGTTACTTAGTTTCTGCGTTCAGAATTGTTTGCATAATATTCATACCTTATGTTTGTCTCAAATATGACATCACTGCTTGCAGCCTCCTCCTCACTGCAATGCTTAAAACCCATCTCTCACATCCATATAAAACTGTTGCTACAACTATACTCAGGTACAGTTCTTGTTTTGCCTCCATAAACTAGTTTCTTCACCAACCTTTTTCCATTAGTCTTTCGTAGAGCCATCTGCCGGCACGTCCAGTCCGAGGTAAATAAATGCTTTCAGTTTATACTTACTCCCTCCATTCTTGTAAAAAAAATAAATCATTGTCTAAACCTCTTGTTGCTCTCATTAATTTACTCGTTTCTATGTTCTTTAATTTCCTCATTTTTTACTCACCTCATACTCGTCTACCAACGTTGTAATTTATTTTTTGGAATCTCACAAGAAGTGTATCATTGGCAAAGAGCAGCTGTGACAACCTTCACTTTGTTTCACATTCGTTATCTTTTAATCTCACACTTGGCCCCAACACCCTACCATTAACTTCTGTTCCATTCCCATTTATAAATATATTACACCCTGGTGACACCTCACATTTCTCTCTAAGGCCTCTTATTGGAAAATATTCCTCTTTTTCTACTACATACCCAACCCTGAGCTGCACTATATAAAAAAAAGTCTCTCCTGCTTTTAGTAACCTACTATGTGTTTGTAACATCTGCCACATTGCTTCTCCATCTCCCTAATATGTACATTTTCTAAATCCACAAATGCGACGAGCAGTTTCTTACCTTCATCTAATGGTTAACTTATGTGCTTTTTGGATTTACAGTTCCTCAAATCTTTTATTTTTCTATTTTCTCACTATTCCGTAACACACTGGAACTCATTTGTTATTAGTCTCTTGAGTTTTGTCTCAATAATGCTTACACTTTGTTTCCTACTAATTTCTTAAAAGAAATTAGCACTCGTGATATCAAGAGTGATAATAATGAAACGCGTAAAGAGTAAATGAGGAATAGAGGCATTTGTGAAAAAAAGGGGGGAGTTGTAAGAATAGGGGGGGGGTGTAGGAAGGGAGGGAGACTGGAGTGAGTGGGTCATGGCAATGGAGGTGAAAGTAAGGTGGTGGCCACGGCTGCCTACTTCCACTGTCAGACCCACTGGTTAGCCTGCAAGTCAGCCAGCCACCTAGCAAGCACGTCAGTCACCTAGCCTGCAAGTCAGCCAGCCACCTAGCAAGCACGTCAGTCACCTAGCCTGCAAGTCAGCCAGCCACCTAGCAAGCACGTCAGTCAGTCACCTAGCCTGCAAGTCAGTCAGCCACCTAGCAAGCACGTCAGTCACCTAGCCTGCATGTCAGTCAGCCACCTAGCCAGCAAGTCAGTCAGCCACCTATCAAGCATGTTATTCAGCCACTTAGCCTAAAAGTCAGCCAGCCACATAGCCTGCAAGTCAGTCAGCCACCTAGCAAGCACGTCAGTCACCTAGCCTGCATGTCAGTCCAGCAAGTCAGTCAGCCACCTAGCAAACACGTCAGTCAGTCACCTAGCCTGCAAGTTAGCCAGCCATCTAGCCAGCAAGTCAGTCAGCCACCTAGCAAGCACGTTATTCAGCTACTTAGCCTAAAAGTCAGCCAGCCACCTAGCCTGCAAGTCAGTCAGCCACCTAGCCTGCAAGTCAACCAGCTAGCCACCAGGCAGTCAGTCATCCAGCCAGCTGCCCACCTAAACAGTATTCAACCAGCTAGACAGCCAGTTATCTAAATAGCCACCCAACCCACTAAAAGTTAAATACCTCACTTCCAGCCAACCAGTAAATCAGTCAACCACCTAGCCAGCCAGCCAGCCAGCCAGCCCCGCCCACACCATTTAGTGTAATCCAATAGCTACCTGTCCGCTTGTCCTGGACCAAACAATCTGTTACCTGTTGCAATAGGCAGGTAGCCAGCCCTCTAACCACCCATGTAGGCAGGCAGGCTCTCTGGTAGACAGTCATCGTACCACTCATCCTGATTATGGGTACTCACCTATTTCACTTGGTTGTTGGGGGTAGGCTTTCAGCTCCTGGCCCCACCTCTTAACCTCATGAGACCGGTTTCACAAGTTTCCTGTTTCGTGGGACCTGTTGTATCTCTCCCTTGTGTGTGTGTGTGTGTGTGTGTGTGTGTGATTACAAGTTTGCTGGGGGTGAGCTCTACCTCTTGGTCCCACCTGTTAACTTCAACAGACTACTATGAAATAACTTTGTCATTTAGTTTTGATGGTGGGTACTGAGCTCGCTTCGGCTCTGCCATTCTCCAGTTCATCATTCCCTGTCTTTACTCTTCATGTTGCAATGCTTTCCAGATTTTATGTGGCTCATTTGTGTTTGTAATCTCCACTCTTGGTCTCTCTTGCATCCCCGAAAACTGGCTGTTCTTGTCTGATCTTTCTGTTCCACAAAGTATTTTTTTATGTTAAAATTATATCTTATTTGGTCTTCCAGAGGCTGAAGGCCTACCTCTGACTTTTCTCACAGCTCGTATCTCTCAACTCCATCACCATGAATGACCCACTTTGAACTTTCCCGTTTTAACTTGTGTATTCTTACGTGAAGGTTGTATAAGAATGTCTCTCACTTTATGAGCTGGAGTGTATTTTGAACGAGTACACTAAAAGAGAACTTGATAACTGTCAGAGGTCCCCGACTCTTCAGCGTCACTCTTATACTCAGGAGCTTAGCCTGTGCTGCTGCTGATATTGTTTGTGTGCTTCTGGATCAGGTTTGAAGGTAATGGTTTTTTTCTAAGTCTTTTACTATTTTCCTGACCTATTCTTCTTTTTCCTCCGCATGATTCTGTCTTTGGTCTCCTTTCCCTCTCAGTAAATATTTATTAAACCAATTAAGTTTATCCAAGCTTCACGTAGCCGTCTTTTATCATGTGACATTTGTAATCTCCTCTCCTCTGATCAACAATAATGTATAGCAGTTTATTCGTCTTGTCTGGTCATTATTATACACTAATAATATCACAATGCCCTACATTGATTCTCGTCAGATTACGATAATTATACTCTTGATTTCTCATCTTTATGTTTACCTTGTTTTCCTTTGTTCAAGTATTCCATCGTATATGTTATTACCATTCCTGTCACTCCGGTTCGAGCCATAAGTTTTCTAAATGGCACTGAATAAAAATATTTAGTTACTGTTTAGTATTATGCAGTTTACGCATTCTCCCTCCTGTCTAACCTCTGTTAATCTTGTCATATTTGTTGTGGTTGTGAGGCGTGGTTTTGGAGGCACATGATCTGTACTCCGTCCCCACCCCCTTCCCTCTTAGGAAAATCCTAGGGGAATTGGTTCCAAATCTGCACACAGAAATCACTCCCTACGAAAGCAAAACACTGGGCAGACTGTGCAATATACCCCAATGTAAATTATTTTAAGAGAAAACACAATAAGTGTCTGGGGCCCAAGACTGTTCAACAGTCTTCCACCTGGCATAAGGGGAATTACCAATAGACCCCTGGCTGCCTTCAAGACGGAGCTGGACAGATACATAGTCAGTCCCGATCAGCCGGGCTGTGGTTCATACGTTGGACTACGTGCGGCCAGCAGTAAAAACCCGGTTGATCAAGGACTAGACCGCGGGGACGTTGACCCCCTGAACACCCTCCAGGTAGAGTCCAGGTATGCTGGTGTTCTGTAAGGAATGTTATGATTTGTTTGTGTTTGCCGGTTCGAGTCTAGGCTACTGACCTTGACTTTAAGGTACTGATCTTCTCTCTGTCCTCTTTTACTAGTCTTCCTTTCCCAGTCCTCCTACACACAATCTGTCTCTCTCTCAGAATGTAAACAAGACTGGTGGCGCGCAGCTCACTCATGAGACCATTGGGGCTAAATGGAAAGGTGTTGGGGTCGGCGAAGCATGTGGGCAAGCTTCACTAGTGCCCTGTTGCCCCTCTCTACCTGTGTTAGTCGACTGTTGAGAGTCCCAGCCAGTTTCAGTCCAGCTGGAGAGGTCGAAGTAGTGAGTAAAACATTGAATGTCCATGTAGACTCCTGTACAATACAGGTGTGGAACACCAGTGGTGTACACGTGTGTGTAAACCCTTGTGTAGAATGATTAGTGAAACTTTGAAGTGTGACGTATTTTTTTTTTTTATCCTGTACTGGTTCTAGTTCATATTCTCCCCGCATGCTGATATATAATTCTCTCTCTCTCTCTCTCTCTCTCTCTCTCTCTCTCTCTCTCTCTCTCTCTCTCTCTCTCTCTCTCTCTCTCTCTCTCTCTCTCTCTCTCTCTCTCTCTCTCTCTCTCTCTCTCTCTCTCTCTCTCTCTCTCTCTCTCTCTCTCTCTCTCTCGTCTCCCCTTCTTACCCAATTCACCTACCTTTTCTTTCACTCCCATAATCCCCTTCTCAAGTCTATCTCCAGCACCCTCCCTCTCTTCCTCCCTCCCTCTCTTCCTCCCTCCATTCCTCCCTTCCTCCACATTTATACCCCTCGATATCCCTCCCACTCCCTGCTCTTCCCTTCCCTCATCCCTCCTTATCCTCCAACTCTGATCCTTGTTCCTTCCTCCCCTTCCTTCCCTCACTCTCCCCCCTCCCTCCCTCCTGGCACTGTCACACTCCCCACACCTAGTAGCCAACATTTCCACAGTTTGTTGTAAGGCAAGTGTGGCACTCGTGCCTCACTCACACCTGTCTTCTAACTCACTCTCTCTCTCTTCTTCCTTCCTGCATCTTTTACCCAGCTGGATCCCGTAACTGTTGCTGAGGATGTTTTTAAAGCAGAGGAAGTGGAAAGAGGAGGAAGAGTGGGTAGGAAAGTGGCGGAGAGGAACGAGCGAGGAGAGAAAAGGAAGAGGGAGGAACGGAAGGGAGGAGATAAAGAAGGAATGGAGAGTGGAAAGAAATGTGGGCAGGAAGGAAAGAGAGGAGGGGGAAGGAGGGATGCACAATGGAAGCAAAGGAACGGGTAGAGTGGGAGAGAGATAGGCACAACTCGGTGGGAATTTTAAGATGCTGCTGCTGCTGCTGCTGCTGCTGCTGCTTGTGCTGGTGCTGCTGCTGGTGCTGCTGCTGCTACTTCTGGTGCTGGTGGTGCTGGTGCTGCTGGTGGTGGTGCTGCTGCTGGTGCTGGTGGTGGTGCTGCTGCTGCTGGAGAAAATCTTTACCGGAGACTTGGTCGACCTTGTGGGTCAACCTTAGTGACGCTGCAGAGAGAGAGAGAGAGAGAGAGAGAGAGAGAGAGAGAGAGAGAGAGAGAGAGAGAGAGAGAGAGTGTGAGTGAGTGAGTGAGTGAGTGAGTGAGAGAGTGAGAGAGTGAGAGTGAATGAATGAATATAAGAATATAAGAATATAAGATAGTGAATGAATAATTTATAATACGTTGGACTGCGGGTGGCGGGCACTAACAGCTTGATCGATCAGGCCAGCAACCAGGGGATCTGGTCTGGGGCCGGGCCGCGGGGGTAGTGACCTCCGGAAGAAACTCCAGGTGAACTCCAGGTTCCAGTGGTTGTTTTATAACTATTGTCAAGTGCTATTACCTGTGCTGCGAATATTACTACAACAGTTAGTACTACTATTATTACTACAACAGTTAGTACTACTATTATTACTACAACAGTTAGTACTACTATTATTACTACAACAGTTAGTACTACTATTATTACTACAACAGTTAGTACTACTATTATTACTACAACAGTTAGTACTACTATTATTACTACAACAGTTAGTACTACTATTATTACTACAGTTAACTATATTAGTACTAACGTACTAATTTTACACAAAGTTAGTACTACTATTATTACTACACGTTAGTACTACTTTATCAGGATTCTATAGCACACATTAGCAGCCATTAGATCGTATCAGGCCATGCGAAGCAGGAGCTGTGTAGAGGGCCTGCACGGGTGTAAGGGCCCTCGCTGTATCAGGGCCCTCGCTGTAGCAGGGCCCTCGCTGTAGCAGGGCCCTCGCTGTAGCAGGGCCCTCGCTGTATCAGGGCCCTCGCTGGAAGCTCCCTGGAGGCCGCATCACCCAAGTCACCAAGTTTGTCCTTTGAGAACCTTATATAAATTACTCAGAACTACACGCTCTCTCTCTCACTCACTCACACACACACACACACACACACACACACACACACACACACACACACACACACACACACACACACACACACACACACACACACACACACACACACACACACACCCTAAGAGATCAGAGGCTGCAAAACTCACTCAAGGATCTTGGGGTGAATATAATACCGAGCACATCTCCTGAGGCGCATATCAGCTGCTGCAGCATATGGGCGCCTGACAAACTTGAGAATAGCGTTTCGACATCTAAGTAAGGAGTCATTCACCACACTGTACACCGTGTATGTCACGCCCATATTGGAGTATGCAGCACCAGTATGGAACCCACACCTGGTCAAACACTTGAAGAAATTAGAGAAAGTGCAAAGGTTTTCAACAAAACTAGTCCCGGAGCTGAGAGAGATTTGTTCTACGAGGAGAGGTTAAGGGAACTCAACTTGACAACACTGGAAGACAAGAGGGATAGGGGGGGGACATGTTAACAAATAAAATACTGAGAGGAATTAACAAGGTAAATAGGGACATAATGTTTCACGGCAACAAGGGGACACAACTGGAAGCTGAAAACTCAGATGAGTCACAGGGATGTTAGGAAGTATTTCTTCAGTCATAGAGTTGTCAGGAAGTGGAATAATCTGGAGAGTAATGCAGTGGAGGTAGGATCCATACATAGCTTTAAGAAGAGGTATGCTAAAGCTCGTGAAGCAGGGAGAGAGTGGACCTAGTAGTGACCAGTGAAGAGGCGGGGCCAGGAGCTTTGACTCGACCCCTGCAACAAAGTGAGTACACACACGGCTATGAGGTAATTAAGCATCGCAATTTCAGGTGGATATTCATTGAAGACCAAGACCAGACAGATGGTCTCACTACAAGACAGAAACAGTGGCAGACTAGACAGATGGTCTCGCTACAAGACAGAAACAGCGGCAGACCAGACAGATGGTCTCACTACAAGACAGAAACAGTGGCAGACCATACAGATGGTCTCACTACAATACAGAAACAGCGGCAGACCAGACAGATGGTCTCACTACAAGACAGAAACAGTGGTAGACCAGACAGATGGTCTCACTACAAGACAGAAACAGTGGCAGACCAGGCATATGGTCTCACTACAAGACAGAAACAGCGGCAGACCAGACAGATGGTCTCACTACAAGACAGAAACAGTGGCAGACTAGACAGATGGTCTCACTAGAAGACAGAAACAGCGGCAGACCAGACAGATGGTCTCACTACAAGACCCGCGCATTTAAAAATTCATAAAAGAACGTAAAAAACATTCTTGGTACTGGCTCTCAATCTGCATTCTAAACTTATTCTGAAGAGAATGGAAGTCTCAGTAGATAGTACAAAGTACTTCATAAACAATCGGGGTCTACCTGGAGGGTGTTCCGGGGGTCAATGTTCCCGTGGCCCACTCCTTGACCAAGCCTCCCGGTAAATCAGGGCCTGATCAACCAGTCTGTTACAGCTGGCCGCATGTAGTCCAACGTACGAATCATAGCCCGGCTGGTCGGGTACTGCAGTAAATACACTGAGAGATAGTCATATAGGTTGTAAGACTCTCTAACACTCTTGATCCCTAACTGTCTGCTAACACCTGATAATCAACAGGGTTTAAGTGCCTAAGTTGAAGTACGTGCAACGAGCAGCAGCAACAACCGGACTGGTCAGGTCATCAATTAAGGTGTGATCGGAGGTAATGATCTCTGGAACCATCAACAGGTAAACAAAAGGTAAAATCAGCAAATGGGAGATCAAGGGTTACTATAAGTTGTTCACGAGAGCCTGGTCCCAGACCAGGACCGAGCCGCGGGGGCGGTGACAAACCAGGATATTAGGAAGTAGAGGAGGTAAATGAGGTTGGGCTGGGGAAGGGGGATGTGTGTGCCTGGTTGGGAGGAGGGGCTGTGTGAAGGTGGCTCTGGGAAGGGGGTGGGTGATTGGCAGGGGGGTAGGGGGTATGAGGGACCTCCAATAGTGCCAGTCGACTTTTGCCAGCAGGAAGTGCCCAGTTGAACTTGAGGAAGAACTAGTGCAGGGCAAGGGCTGGGGAATGGCTGGGCTATGCAAGGGAGGGCAGGGCATGGCAGGGCAGGGCAGGGAGAGTCATGATATACAGGTAGACTTGCATTTACCGAGAACATTCTTATTAGCCCTCTCCCTCTTATCTCTTCCTCCTCTCCTTTTTACCTCTTTCTCCTCTCCCTCTTTCTTCCTCTCCCTCTTGCCTCGTCCTCCTCCCCAGCTTCTTTCTCCCATCTCCCCTTTTTCCCCGTTCCTCTTTCTTGAATTTGGCTGGAGGTTTTTCTGGTGTTGTACCCACAAGAATAATAATATGAGCCAAAAACATTTGGAGGTGGAACAGTAGTGGGCAACAAGGGAAACAGTGCTGCTGTATCCTCTATGATAGCCAGGGAGAGCCCCTGGGGCGGGCACCAGGGGAGGGATGGTGGCACTCTGGGGAGTGGTAGTACCAGGAGAGGATAGAGGCACTCAGGGGAGGGATGGTGACTTCCGGGGGTGTAATGGTGGCACCCTTAGGCTGGATGTTGGCACCCTGGGGTTAAATGGTAGCACCCTGGGGTTGGCTGGTAGCATCCAGGGGTGGAATGGTGCCACCTGGGTCGGAATCCTAACATCCAAGGCACTCCTCAAAGAACATTACACTTTTACCACAGTTGAATATTGCAGTGGAGGCGGTGGTTGGTGCGAGCGTGTATAGAATATAGAGTTGTGTATATTGTATAAGTGCTGAGGATTTATAAAGGCATAGTTGGCCTCGAGCCTCACGGGTAATACCTGCTGTTTTGATGTGTATGAAGGAGGTAGATAGTTTGCCAGATAGGTGGGAATATAGGTAAGTAGGTAGGTAGGGAGATAGGTACGTAGGTGGTTGACTGGTTTAGGAGAAAGTGGATGTTATGTAAAGTTGACGCGTCAAGTGATCAGTCTGGGCCAAGGGATGGCGGTCTGGCTCTGAACACGTTTTTTTCTGTACCTGTCTGTGATAACAGAAAGTTACCTTCAAAGGTATAAGGTATAACTAGCCTCGTGGAGTCCTATCTTCGATTAGATTTTTTAAGTTCCCAGTGACTGTAGCACATATTATCTTTTACTGAATCCGCTGCCTCGTTGTACCACACTTGTTTGTGAAGAAATACTTTCCTCTTCTCTATATTGAGGACGCTAAAGATCATCTTTTGTGTCCCCGCATTGTTTCACGATCATTTATTTGAAAAATACCTGAAGAATGCTTCCGGGAATCGACGTCTCCGCGGCATAATTCCAGACCAGGCCTCCCGGTAGATCAAGACCTGATCAATCAGGCTGTTACTACTAGCGGCACGCAATTCAGTGAACGAACCACAGCTCGGCTGGTTAGGAACTTGTTTGAGAAACTTGTCTAGATCCCTCTTGAAGACAGCCAGAGGTTGGTAATTCCTGGTACGCACGAATGGATGGCGTTGAAAAGTTTGGAGCCTTTTAACTCGGTGTGTTCGTCGCTCCCCGGTTTTTTTTTTATTGAAGGCACTCTGCACTGTCTGCTAAGTCTGTTTTCACAAGGAGTGATTTCGGTGTACAAGTTTGGGACCATTACCTCCAGCATGTAAATTGTAATGTACCTTTCTCACCTATGTTCCAAATAAATACACTTGAAGAGACTTCAAGCGTTCTCAGTAGTTCATATTCTGACAGTGTATATTGGCAGTGAGAGTTCTCTGCCTGCTGTCTGCCTCAGCACTCTCACCTACCTTGAAGGCAGCTCTTAGTATACACCAATATTTCAGCATGGAGAAAACATGTGACTTGAAATATATCATTGACTCAGCGTCTCGTGTCGTGAAAATTCTTGTTATCCGGTCTATCAGTTTCCTTTCGGTAGCATTAACAACATTCACTGTATGAAGGTGCACAACATACATTTATTGGTATTTAACAAGGTACGACACAAAGTGAGGCTGAAGAAGTTGATGCTGCCAGTTTCAGAGACTCATAAAATCAACAGATACAGAGGTCTGCCAGAACGCAGAAACCGTAGAACCAGCTTTCTTTTTCAGAGACTTAATGTTTGCGACCCGGAGAGGAAATTCCTGCATCATTCTGAGCACACGGGACTCTGGGGAACTGAGTGACGTGTTTGAGAATATATAGGTTTTTAGGATGCCATACACGTTATTCTCGGTGCATCTTGAAAATAAAGTATATCTGTATGCCGTCGTCAACTCCCCAACTAAATCTGGGGGCCAACACTTATATAGGTGTGAAGCATGGGTTTTGGATGTTGCAGCGAGGAGGAGGCTGAAGGCAATGGAGACGTGTCCGAGGACAATGTATGACCTGAGTATTATAAAGAGAATTCGTAGTTTGGACATAGGAGGAGGAGGTGAGGAGTTAGTAAAAACATTATGCAGCGAGCTGAAGAAGAGTTGTTGAGTTGATTTGGGCATTTAAAGAGTATGGATAAAATATGTCTTGGAGGGAAGGCGGGGTAAAGGTAGTCCTAGAACAGGTTGGAGAGAAAGGGTAAAGGAGGTTTTGTATGCGAGGGGCTTGGACATCCAACATGCTTATGTGAACGTTTTATACAGGAGCTGAGGCAAGCGGTTTTTATGACTTGACGTGCTATTGGAGTGTGAGCAATGAAACATTTATGAAAGGGGTTCAGGGAAACCGGTTAGCCGGACTTTTAAGAATCCTAGAAATGGGAGGTACAGTTCCTGCACTCTGAAGGAGGGGAGTTGATATTGTTGTTTGCAGGAGCATCTGAACTGTAGTACTAATTCCTGTACTAATTCCTTAAGTGGAAGTGACCTGACCAGGTGGTCGGCTGGACATTAATGAGTGGGTGCGGTTGGGTGTGAAGTTGGTCCTGATAGTTGTGCTACTAGGTCAGATGCAGTGCTCCTTCCTTAGTGGATGTAACCTGACCTGGCTGGGTCGGGGAATTGGTTTTAAGCCGTTGGAGATTTGGACTGCCTGCATGGCCAGTAGGCCTGCTGCAGTGTTCCTTCTTTCTTATGTTCTTATGTTCTTATCGGAGCGCCTCTGGCAAGACAGTGATGGAGTGAATGATGGTGAGTGTGTTTCTTGTTTTATGAGTCACCCTACCACGTCTTTGTGTGCATACATTAATGTGTGTGTATGTATATATATATGTCGTGCCGAATAGATAAAACTGGTCAATTAGCAAGAACTCGTTTAAAATTAAGTTCTTTCTAAAATTTTCTCTTGTATGTTTAAGATTTATTTTTTAATTTATGTTAATGTAAAAATATAATAATTTTGTACCAAAAGAACCTTAGAAAACTTACCTAACTTTATTATAACAAGCTCAATTTAATTTAACCTTATCCAACTAAATATATTTTAGATAAGTTTACAGTAATTTAATAATAAACAAACACAATAAAATATATATTTTTTTCGTTAGGTTCAGAATGATTTTTGCGAAATTATTGCATACACAAATTTTCGCTTGCCTTATTCGGCAAGAAGAGCGTTGCTGTTTAAGCCAAAATCGCAAGTTTTACCTATTCGGCACGACACACACACATTTATATATTATATATATATTTTTGGCTTAAATAGCAACGCTCACCTTGCCATATAAGACAAGTGAAAATTTGTGTATGCAATAATTTCGCCAAAATCATTCTGAACATAACGAAAAAATATATTTCATTGTGTTTGTTTATTATTAAATTATTGTTAACGTATCTAAAATATATTTAGTTGGGTTAGCTAAATTAAATTGCGCTTGTTGTAATAAGGTTAGGTAGGTTTTCAAAGTTTCTCTTGGTACAAAATTATAAATTCTTACATTAACATAAATGAAAAAATATATCTTTAAACGTATAAGAGAAAATTTTAGAAAGGACTTAATTTTAAATGAGTTCTTGCTAATTGACCAGTTTTACTATCGCACGACATATATATATATATATATATATATACTATATCTGACATAATATATATATATATATATATATATATATATATATATATATAGTGTATATAGTATATATATATATATATATATATGTGTAGTGATTGTATATATAATATATATATATATATATATATATATATATATATATATATATATATATATATATATATATATATATATATTATTATATATATATTAGTGTGTGTGTGTATATATATTTGTGTGTGTAATTAGTGACATTGAGAGCGCTCTACTGTTAACGTCCCCATGAGTACAGTTTTCGTCTTGTTAGAGGGAAGGTGTGGGAGGTTATGGGAGGGGTTTATAGCTAAGGTAGTTGGTGAATTGTGGAGTGTTTGTGTGGGACTGTTTAGGTCGGGAGTTGGTGGGTTGATGGAGGGGTTGGGATGGATGGTTGAGTCAATAGATGAGAGGGGCGGGTCGTATTTTAATATCATTAGGTGGAAGTGTCAGATGGGACGAGGTTGAGTGTGGGAGTTGTTGAGTAGGGAGGGGGATGAGCTGGGAATAGATGGGGTTGTGGAGGGTTTGGTTAATGAGGCTGAGCGGGGCGGGGGATGAGCTGGGGATGGGTTGTGGAGTAAATAAAGTGAGCGGAGGGATGGTGGGTTTGGTTGGGGTTGATGGGGGAGTGTCTGGGTGGGGAGTGGTGGAGAGGGTTGGGGAGGGGCTCGTCCTTGACCTGTGTTGTAGTTGTCTCAGCTGTCTAGCGTGACGTCACGCATACATGTGTCTTTAAACAAACACCGAAGGTAATGTTGGCCACTCAGTGTTTAGTGACACATATATACTGTAGAACACTGTAGGTGTTAGAAGTACTGAAGAACACTGTAGGTGTTAAAAGTACTGAAGAACACTGTAGGTGTTAAAAGTACTGAAGAACACTGTAGGTGTTAGAAGTACTGAAGAACACTGTAGGTGTTAGAAGTACTGAAGAACACTGTAGGTGTTAGAAGTACTGAAGAACACTGTAGGTGTTAGAAGTACTGTAGAACACTGTAGGTGTTAGAAGTACTGAAGAACACTGTAGGTGTTAGAAGTACTGAAGAACACTGTAGTTGTTAGAAGTACTGAAGAACACTGTAGGTGTTAGAAGTACTGAAGAACACTGTAGGTGTTAGAAGTACTGAAGAACACTGTAGGTGTTAGAAGTACTGAAGAACACTGTAGGTGTTAGAAGTACTGAAGAACACTGTAGGTGTTAGAAGTACTGAAGAACACTAGGTGTTAGAAGTACTGAATAACACTATAGGTGTTAGAAGTACTGAAGAACACTGTTGGTGTTAGAAGTACTGAAGAACACTGTAGGTGTTAGAAGTACTGAAGAACACTGTAGGTGTTAGAAGTACTGAAGAACACTGTAGGTGTTTAGAAGTACTGAAGAACACTGTAGGTGTTAGATGTACTGAAGAACACTGTAGGTGTTAGAAATACTGAAGAACACTGTAGGTGTTTATAAGTACTGAAGAACACTGTAGGTGTTAGATGTACAGAAGAACACTGTAGGTATTAGAAGCACTGAAGAACACTAGATATTAGAAGTACTGAAGAACACTGTAGGTATTAGAAGTAGTGAAGAACACTGTAGGTGTTAGAAGCACTGTATCGGGCCTTGCTTAAACAAGATGGAACCCACACGGATGACAACAGCGAGATACTGAAGTCGCAGTATGACTGTGGTTAGTGAGTCGATAATCAGACCAAACGTCGAAAATCCCAACGAATATTTCATGAACGAGACCCAAAACCTTGTCAGTGTATGACAAATTTCTGACATAACCCTAATTCTTATGAAGGCAAAAGACTCGGCAGACGTAAGAACATACCCCCAATGAAAAGCTGGGGTACCATGAGTACACTAAGAGTAAACACACTACGTGTCCGGGGGCCCAAGACTGTTCAACAGCCTCCCATCATACATAACGGGGACTACCAGTAGACCCCTTGACTGTCTTCAAGAGGGAACTTGACAGATATCTAAAGTCAGTTCCTGACCCGCCGGACTGTTGTTCGTACGTCGGATTGTGTGCAGCCAGCAGTAATAGCCTGGTTGATAAGGCTCTCATACACAGGGAGGCCTAGTCGAGACTGGGTGTCGGGGGCGTTGACGCCCGGAACACCCTACCCTCCAGGTAGACCCCAGGCTTGACAAAGCTCTTGGAGAGCGAAACTTTGCCACAATAAAATGTCACATTAGTTGCATCTGTGTCATTTTACCTACCATCCAGGTATCTAGTTAAGTCTCTCTAGTTTCACTTACAAAACTTTGATAGATGACAGGATCTAGTTTACTATGTGCCGGGTCAGCTCTGATGTCTGGAGAAAGTGGTAGACTTGGCTACGAAAAAGGCGAGGAGAAAGAGGGACGGAGACATGAAAGAGAAAGTGAGATAGAAGGATTTGACGTGTCTTGGGGGACGGGGGGGGGGGAAAGTGGGAAGATGACAAATAGAAAAGAAAGTGAGTTAAGAGTATATCAAGTATGTGGAAAGAGGATAGAGAGCGGGGACGAAAAAAGACGGATTGGGCGAGTGTAGACGGAGGACAGAGAGGGAAAAGTGGGAGGGAGGGATACACTGGAGAAAGTAAATGACGATTTTGTGGGGTGTGCGTGGAAGGGGTAAAAAGTGGTGTTTAGTAGGGTCATGAGATGAGCTGTGACGTGCCTCCATCACCGCCACTTACCTCCTCCACCACACGGAGAGGGAGGTGGCAAGGAGCAGTGTGGAGGTGACCACAACCAACACTGTATCCTCTGTTCTGAACTAGTCACCTCATACTAGGAAAACACAAATAAAAATATCTACAGGATAAGTTAGAGGAGAGAAATTTTACAGAATAAGATTACAAAGGTTGCATTAGACGAAATATGTTGATGGTAAATAAGAGAAAATAGAGGAATAGGTGGTGGTAGCCAGGTTAAGCTACCTGTATATGTGGCTGGTTGGTGTAGCAACTCAGGAGAGAGAGGAGTGTTTGAAGTGGGTGAAATATAAACACACTCCTACACTATATCTTAAACTAGACTGTAACAGAGTACAATGCAATACACTCAGCACATTCCTATGGTGTAACACAATTATGCAGGATTTTGCTGCGATTATATGACTATAATTGATAAAGGTGAAAAGTATTTGTTGAAACAGCTAAGAGTCTCTCTCTTTCTCTATTTTTTTCTCTCTATGTTTTCCTCTCTCTCCCACCCTCCCTACTTGTGCAAGACAGGATGTTGGTAGCTAGTGGGTGAGGTAGGGCTGTACACAGCGTACTCGACCATACTCTCACTTCAACCATCCACGCTCTTCTTGTTAGTCGTCAAAACACACTTGACTTTATTAAAATAGTTTTTTCTTCTGTTTTGTCGCTGGAGCCCACAATAGCAGCAAGTCTATAAGAAGAACAAACGACAGAAGAGTCTTTGTTCTATACTAAAGTTACCTGCGGGTAAATCTAAATCTACAGTGCTCATGAAAGCTGGTAACCTTATATCCACATATGAAGTCTTAGTAGAAAAGTAAAAGGCGCTCTTCTTACTCTACTTCCGTCCCAGAATGTGGAGAGGAATAAAAACGGATCGAGAAATGAGAATAAGGATAATGGTTGGTTTGATTGTAGTTGTGAGAACGTGTTTATAACGTGTACGTTTTATTAAATTTATTTCTTTATTTAAATTTGTATTCTATTTCTTTCCCGTTGGAGTGAGCAGCGCGCGACACTGCCATTTTCATTCCAAAATACTTTTCTGCAGCACAAAGAGGTCAAGATTCTCTTCCAAAGTTCCGCTACAGTGGTGAGTCTTGCACTTCCAAGAGCCTCGCTGAAAAGAACTCATCATATTTTTGGTTCCCTGTGCTGTGTGTGTTAACATTTTGGCTTTATGGCTGGAGGCGTTTCTTTTGTGGCAAGTTCCTCTAGGCTTGCTTATAATCCATATATTATATGGAATATAAGCAAGCCTGACATGAAGCTCTATGGAGTACTTTTAAGTGGTTGCCTGATTGTTTCTTTGAGGTTTCATTTATATCTTCAGAACACCTCATCTTATCGGCTTCATACTTTTAACACTTGTGTATCCTACTTAAACTAAAGATGGAATTGTTATTGCAGTGTGTTGCTGCCAATTTTGAGCTTTGCAAAATTTAGCTAAGGAACTTGCAATAAAGTATAACTGAGAGAAAATGAAAAGATGGGAGTGCATGACTAAGTGGAACGTAAGTTAAATGTTAGAGACCTGGGAGTGATAATGTTAGCTCTCACATTCAAGGAGCACAACAAAGTTATTATTGGAACTAAAAGAAAAATGATAGATTGAATAACAGTGGTGGGTTTCATGCGATAATTAGTGAATGCCTCATCCTATCGGCCTCAACTCTTCAACACCAGCAAATTGTTAATACAACTTCTGAGCAGCTTCAAACTTATTGCTAGTGTAAGTTGGGATATGACTCACGAAATCGTAATGACACGATTGCAAACAAACCATACCACGGGTGGGGTTCGAACCCGCGGTCAGAGAGTCTCAAACTCTAGACCGTCGCGTAAGCCACTAGGCCTAGTGGCTTACGCGACGGTCTAGAGTTTTGAGACTCTCTGACCGCGGGTTCGAACCCCACCCGTGGTATGGTAAGTTGGGATAGTTTTCTCTGCGACAACTAGAGCTTTTTTGCTGATAGGCTGGTGTTTCCTAGTGCAAGATCCGAATTTGTGTTAGCTGTGTATATTTTAATTTGTCATTTTTGTTGAAGAAATTGGTATATTAGTGTCCATGATAACTTGTGAATGTCTCTTCTGATTGACTTCAATCTTAATTCCATTAGACAATATGTACCACACACTCTGCTAACTCTTTTGCGTTCACTGAGGTAGATGGGAGGAGGAGGCTGGGCTTAGTGAATACAGACATACCTTTCTAGGATCATGCAGCATTGAAACTTATATTATTATTATTATTATTATTATTATTATTATTATTATTATTATTATAGTTTTAAATTTACTGGTGAATGAAGCATTGTACCCCGGGTCCGCTGTAACATCATCCCACTATTCTAACATAACTACTAGAGTGTAACTGTTATCTAGTTGAACTTCCTTCCAGCAAATGCTAAGTGTACTGCACATTTTAAATATAAAACTCTACATAACAAATTTTAAACTAACTCATTGCTCGTTTTCCTTAAAGCCACACAGTCAGTGGTAAAGGTTATCGCAGAAGTTTCTGAAAGTCCTAAAAATTATTGTAGTTATCGTGGTTGGTGGTCAAAGTTTTACCACGGTGGATAAAGTTAAACTTTAAAAACAAAATTGAGGTGATCAGTTATCTGATTTCCCCTTCAAGGGGTGTTGAAGGGAAAAATCAGGACTTTATGGCACCTACTGGCGCTCCTCCAGTAATAATCTCTCTTTAAAAGGGGGTGTGGTTGGTTTTGTCAACATTGAGAAACCGACGTAGTTGTTTAATGCAGTTGTGTTAGAATATTACCAGCGTCTCCTGACTCTGTCAACCTCTCTCCTGACTCTGTCAACCTCTCTATATACCATATTAATATTAATTATGCAAAATGTAAAAAAATGTAATTTAATTATAACATTCATGGAAGAACGCTAAACCCGTTATGTGAATGAATGTTCCCGGGACCAGTGTCCCCGCGGCCCGGTCCCAGACTAGGCCTCCTGGAGGATCAAGGTCTGATCAAGCAGGTTGTTGCTGCTGGCCGCGTGCAGTCCAACGTACGAACCACATCCAGGCTGGTCAAGCACTGATTTGAAGAACTTATCCAATTCCCCCGTGAAGGAGGTCGTTGAAGAGTTGGGGACCTCTGACACTCTTCGAGTTTTCTCTTAGTGTACTCGTCGTGCACCTGCTGTTGAGTGGAAGTATTCTGTACCATCTGTCATAAGCAGTGATTTCTGTCTTCAGGTTTGGAATCATTCCCTTCATGATTTTCCAGGTGTAAATTATATATTGTTTACCTTTCTCGCCTTCGTTCCAAGGAATACAGTTGAAGGGACTTAAAGTGTTCCCAGTTGCTCAGATGTCTGGTTGAATATATACGAGGAGTAAAAGTTTTCTGTACGTTTTAAAGCCCAGCAATCTCGCTTGCCTTGAAGTAGGCCGCTAGCATTCAACAGTATTCCAGCCTGGAGACAAAAAGTGACTTGAAGACTATCATCATTGTTTGAGTCCGGTACAGAGTAGAGTGTATATTACTGACACAACATCTCTTGTCTTGAAAGTTCTAGTTATAAGATCATAAGAAAGAAGGAACACTGCAGCAGGCCTACTGTCCCATGCGAGGCAGGTCCAGATCACCTCCCGGCTTAAACCAATGACTCACCTAGTCAGGTCAGGTCAGGTCACATCCACTTAAGGAAGGGGCACGGCATCAGACCTATTGGCACAAGCTAGTCAGGTCCAACTCACACCCACTCATGTATTTATCTAACCTATTTTTAAAACTATAGAACATCTTAGCTTCTATGACGGTACTCGGGAGTTTGTTCCACTCATCCACAACTCTATTACCACACCAGTGCTTTCCTATATCCTTCTTGAATCTGAATCTTTCCAACTTAAAACCATTGCTGCGAGTCCTGTCTTGGCTAGATATTTTTAGCACGCTATTTATATTCCTGTTTTCCATTGATACACCTCAATCATATTCCTAATTCTACGCCTTTCTAGAGAGTGCAGATTCAGGGCCCTCAGTCTATCCTCAGCCTATCATTTTCCTTGCGGTAGCAATGTTAACATTGTTGTAGGCCTTGAATGTGAGACTTTCCAACATCATTACTGCTATGTTTCGTACATGGGACTTTTAATGATTTGAGTTTGCCCTGACCCGTTATGGTATTTCATCTATTCTTCCACAGTAAAGCAATTGAAATTTGTCTTCGTTAAACGTCATATTATCTGAGGTCCACTGGAAGACTTTATATATCGACCTGAAGATTCGCTGTGTCTTCGACGGATGCCTCTCTCTTAGAGATTTTGCTGTTATCAGCATATGGTGTTACAGTGCTATGATTCATATCCTTGTCTGTGTCGGATATAATAATCATTTAACCGCAGTGGGGCGAGTACTTTGCCTTTAGGAAGAGAGGCTTTACACTGTGGCAGCCTCCGACTTCACTCTATTACTACTCTGGATTCTGTTTAAGCTAAATATCCATCTGCCTTCTTTTCCAGTTATTCCTTTTGCACGCATTTTGTGCGCAGTCACACGATGGTCGGACTTTTGAAACGCTTTTGCAAAATCATTGTACACTACATCAACATTAAGTTTCGTCCAGAGCCTCCAGGACCGTAGTGTAATAATTAGCAGTTGTGAAAGGCAGGAGCGACCTGCCGTAAACCCCTCCCCCATCCCTCTCTCCTGGACTCTATATGATGCAATCTGTTTGTGCATGTTGTTCTCCATTTCTGGAACCCGAGTTTCCCCTCCATGCTGTAGGTTTGCATCCTGTCTTCTTCCTTTGCCTTCGAGTTACGTACTTGGGGTTATGTAACGTTTAAATAATGGTAGACAATCATGCTCAACTCAAGAAAGGGAATAACAGTTCTAATTCCTTGGATCAGGCGCCCTATACCGGCATCAACGAATCTCCCTTGAGTGAAGAATGTGTATGAGATATGTAAGCTTTCACACATGGCTCAGAAGATTAAATATATTGTACCCTGGCTACAGATGTTGGTCCAGTGCTTAGTTCTTGGTCCTACCCTGGCCACAGATGTTGGTTCTACCCTGGCCACAGATGTTGGTCCAGTGCTTAGTTCTACCCTGGCCACAGATGTTGGTCCAGTGCTTAGTTCTTGGTCCTACCCTGGCCACAGATGTTGGTTCTACCCTGGCCACAGATGTTGGTCCAGTGCTTAGTTCTTGGTCCTACCCTGGCCACAGATGTTAGTCCTACCCTGGCCACAGATGTTGGTCCTACCCTGGCCACAGATGTTGGTCCAGTGAAACAAACTATACCACGGGTGGGGTTCGAAACCGCGGTCACAGAGTCTCAAAACTCCAGACTCTGTGACCGCGGGTTCGAACCCCACCCGTGGTATGGTTTGTTTTCAATCGAGTCATTACGATTTCGTGAGTCATGTTGGTCCAGTGCTTAGTTCTTGGTCCTACCCTGGCCACAGATGTTGGTCCAGTGCTTAGTTCTTGGTCCTACCCTGGCCACAGATGTTGGTCCAGTGCTTAGTTCTTGGTTCTACCCTGGCCACAGATGTTGGTGCAGTTCATGGCCCTACCCTGGCCACATGTTGGTGCAGTTCATGGCCCTACCCTGTCCACAGATGTTGGTGCAGTTCATGGCCCTACCCTGGCCACAGATGTACTTCTCCCTCATTTTTTACCTTAACATGAAAATTTGTTTTTAAAATTGAGCAACAGGAGGCTACACAATAGATTAAATTTTGGCTGCGATGCAGCTAGTGTGTTGTGCACTCAGTGTCCATCATGTGGACGCCAGCGTAAAAATATAATCATGGATACACAAAAGGTCTTGTAACTAGACCCTTAACCTTGCTTTACGATTTTAAGATAGACTTAAGTGTACTGTTTCATATCTAAAACTAAAGGTTGTACAAAAAAATGTAAGAAAAGCAAGTGAATGTGGAAAGAATGTGATGATAAGGTGCCGTAGATAAACAAACTCTTGGGAACCAACTCTTAAGAGCGGAGGCAAGTGCCAGCCAAATATGAAAGTGACAGTCAGGAGGTGGAGAGGGAGAGAAGGGAAGTTAACACAACTGTCATGGTGGCAGCCTGGAATTGTATTTGGTGGTGACCGCAGTGTATTGATGGTGACTACTAGTTTATTGATGGTGACTACTAGTTTGATGGTGACTACAAGGGAAATAATGCCGATGGTGACACTATTCAAATCGCTAGTGCTCCCTCACTTAGAATACTGCTCAGTGCTGAGGGCCCCGTTCAGGGCAGGAGAAATAGCAGAGCTGGAACAAATCCAGAGATCGTTTACGGCTCACATTGAGCCATTGAAACATCTAAATTATTGGGAACGCCTTCAAGTCTTGAACATGTACTCATTGGAGCGGAGGAGAGAGAGATACATGATAATATATACATGGAAAGTACTTGAGGGCCTGGTCCCAAATCTGCACACTGCCATAACAACATACTGGAGTGAGAGATATGGGAGAAAGTGTAAAATAAACCCAGTGAGGAGCAGGGGTGCGGTGGGGACAATACGGGAGCACTGTATTAACATCCGGGGTCCCAGACTATTCAACATCTTACCAGAAGATATCCGAAACACGGCTGGAACCAGTGTAGAAGCCTTCAAGAGGAAACTGGACAAATATCTTCACCAGGTGCCAGATCAACCAGGCTGTGATGGATATGTGGGGCAGCGGGCCTCCAGCAGCAACAGCCTGGTTGACCAGGCAAGCACCAGACGAGCCTGGCCCATGGCCGGGCTCAGAGAGTAGATACTCTCGAAACTCTTCAAAGGTATATCAAAGGTATATGGTGACTACTAGTTTATTGATAGTGACTACTAGTTTGATGGTGACTACTAGTTTATTGATGGTGACTACTAGTTTATTGATGGTGACTACTAGTTTATTGATAGTGACTACTAGTTTGATGGTGAATACTAGTTTATTGATGGTGACTACTAGTTTATTGATGGGGACTACTAGTGCATTGATGGTGACCGCCAGTGTATTGATGGTGACTACAAGTGAATCGTTGGTGATTACTGGTGTATTGTTGGTGATGGTGACAACCAGTGTTGGTAGTTGACCAGTGTATCGTAGAAATATTTATCCTCATTGATTTAGTGTGAGTGACCGTGAAGACCTTTTGTCTCGTAACTGACGGTGTAGTAATGGTAGTTGATGGTAGTGGTGTTGCCTAGTGCTCACGGTGTAGTAATGGTAGTTGATGGTAGTGGTGTTGCCTAGTGCTCACGGTGTAGCAATGGTAGTTGATGGTAGTGGTGTTGCCTAGTGCTGACGGTGTAGTAATGGTAGTTGATGGTAGTGGTGTTGCCTAGTGCTCACGGTGTAGCAATGGTAGTTGATGGTAATGGTGTTGCCTAGTGCTCACGGTGTAGCAATGGTAGTTGATGGTAATGGTGTTGCCTAGTGCTCACGGTGTAGCAATGGTAGTTGATGGTAGTGGTGTTGCCTAGTGCTCACGGTGTAGCAATGGTAGTTGATGGTAGTGGTGTTGCCTAGTGCTCACGGTGTAGTAATGGTAGTTGATGGTAGTGGTGTTGCCTAGTGCTGACGGTGTAGTAATGGTAGTTGATGGTAGTGGTGTTGCCTAGTGCTGACGGTGTAGTAATGGTAGTTGATGGTAGTGGTGTTGCCTAGTGCTGACGGTGTAGTAATGGTAGTTGATGGTAGTGGTGTTGCCTAGTGCTGACGGTGTAGTAATGGTAGTTGATGGTAGTGGTGTTGCCTAGTGCTGACCCATCCCATGACTGTCATGTATGGTGTTGCTATTGATGTATTTATTAAATGATGTTGTGTTGCCTGTGCTGTGTGCATGTGTTATGGTATGTGTTGCCTAGTTAGGTTAGCATGTAGTTGTGGTAGTTTTGCCATGCTACTGTCAGTAGTTAATGGTAGTTGATGTGTAGTGGTGTTGCTGTGCTCACGGTGTAGCAATGGTAGTTGATGGTAATGGTGTTGCCTAGTGCTCACGGTGTAGTATGGTAGTTGATGGTAGTGGTGTTGCTAGTGCTCACGTGTATAATGGTAGTTTGATGGTCAGTGGTTTGCTAGTGCTCAGTGTGTAATGGTAGTTGATGGTAGTGGTGTTGCCTAGTGCGACCACCATCCCCATCACTGTCATAATGTTGTTGGTTATTGATGTATTTATTAAATGATGTTGCTGTTATTGTGTGTTTGTGTTAGTGTTATTGTATGTTTGTGTTAGTGTTATTGCATGTTTGTGTCAGTTATTGCATGTTTGTCAGTGTTATTGTATGTTTGTGTTAGTGTTATTGTATGTTTGTGTCAGTGTTATTGTATGTTTGTGTCAGTGTTATTGTATGTTTGTGTTAGTGTTATTGTATGTTTGTGTTAGTATGCAGGTGTTATTGTATGTTTGTGTCAGTGTTATTGTATGTTTGTGTCAGTGTTATTGTATGTTTGTGTCAGTGTTATTGTATGTTTGTGTCAGTGTTATTGTATGTTTGTGTCAGTGTTATTGTATGTTTGTGTCAATTATTGTATGTGTCAGTGTTATTGTATGTTTGTGTCAGTGTTATTGTATGTTTGTGTCAGTGTTATTGTATGTGTCAGTGTTATTGTATGTGTCAGTGTTATTGTATGTTTGTGTCAGTGTTATTGTATGTTTGTGTCAGTGTTATTGTATGTTTGTGTCAGTGTTATTGTATGTTTGTGTCAGTGTTATTGTATGTTTGTGTCAGTGTTATTGTATGTTTGTGTCAGTGTTATTGTATGTTTGTGTCAGTGTTATTGTATGTTGGTGTCAGTGTTATTGCATGTTTGTGTTAGTGTTATTGACGGTACTGTTAATGTTTTTATTATTGATGAATGATATTTGTAATATACTAATGAATTATATATTGATGAATGTGTTTAATGTTAATCCTGTTGTTGAATGGTGTTTATGTAGTGTTATTGGTGTTAGTGTTGAATAATTGTACAGTGTTACTATTGTTTTTTTGTTGAATAATGTTTATGTTGTTATTGTTAAGTGTCATTTTGTTAGTGTTGAAGTTGTTCTTTGCTGGCGGGAGCGTTGCGTTCTAGGGTCGTGATCTCTCAGCACGTGTTGTGTTCTAGGGTCGTGATCTTTCAGCACGTGTTGTGGTTGTATATCACACAGGTCATGTTATGCAGTTATATGTCACAGGTCGTGTTATGTAGTTATATGCCACAGGTCGTGTTATGTAATTATATGTCACAGGTCGTGTTATGTTGTTATATGTCACAGGTCGTGTTATGCAGTTATATGTCACAGGTCGTGTTATGTAGTTAAATGTCACCGGTCGTGTTATGCAGTTATATATCACAGGTCGTGTTATGTAGTTATATGTCACAGGTCGTGTTATGCAGTTATATATCACAGGTCGTGTTATGTAGTTATATGTCACAGGTCGTGTTATGTAGTTATGTCACAGGTCATGTTATGTAGTTATATGTCACAGGTCGTGTTATGCAGTTATATATCACAGGTCGTGTTATGTAGTTATGTCACAGGTCGTGTTATACAGTTATATCACAGGTCGTGTTATGTAGTTATATATCAGAGGTCGTGTTATGCACTTATATATCACAGGTCGTGTTATGCAGTTATATATCACAGGTCGTGTTATGCAGTTATATATCACAGGTCGTGTTATGCAGTTATATATCACAGGTCGTGTTATGCAGTTATATATCACAGGTCGTGTTATGCAGTTATCACAGGTCGTGTTATGCAGTTATATATCACAGGTCGTGTTATACAGTTATATATCACAGGTCGTGTTATGCAGTTATATATCACAGGTAGTTTTTATGCAGTTATATATCACAGGTCGTGTTATACAGTTATATATCACAGGTCGTGTTATGCAGTTATATATCAGAGGTCGTGTTATGCAGTTATATATCAGAGGTCGTGTTATGCAGTTATATATCACAGGTCGTGTTATGCAGTTATATATCACAGGTCGTGTTATACAGTTATATATCACAGGTCGTGTTATGCAGTTATATATCACGGGTCGTGTTATATGACAGGTCGTGTTATACAGTTATATATCACAGGTCGTGTTATGCAGTTATATATCACAGGTCGTGTTATGCAGTTATATATCACAGGTCGTGTTATGCAGTTATATATCACAGGTCGTGTTATGAAGTTATATATCACAGGTCGTGTTATACAGTTATATATGACAGGTCGTGTTATGCAGTTATATATCAGAGGTCGTGTTATGCAGTTATATATCACAGGTCGTGTTATACAGTTATATATCACAGGTCGTGTTATGCAGTTATATATCACAGGTCGTGTTATACAGTTATATATCACAGGTCGGGTTATACAGTTATATATCACAGGTCGTGTTATACAGTTATATCAGAGGTCGTGTTATGCAGTTATATATGACAGGTCGTGTTATACAGTTATATATCACAGGTCGTGTTATGCAGTTATATATCACAGGTCGTGTTATACAGTTATATATCACAGGTCGGGTTATACAGTTATATATGACAGGTCGTGTTATGCAGTTATATATCACAGGTCGGGTTATACAGTTATATATGACAGGTCGTGTTATACAGTTATATATCACAGGTCGTGTTATACAGTTATATATCACAGGTCGTGTTATGCAGTTATATATCACAGGTCGTGTTATATGACAGGTCGTGTTATACAGTTATATATCACAGGTCGTGTTATGCAGTTATATCACAGGTCGTGTTATACAGTTATATATCACAGGTCGTGTTATACAGTTATATATCACAGGTCGTGTTATACAGTTATATATCACAGGTCGTGTTATGCAGTTATATATGACAGGTCGTGTTATACAGTTATATATCACTGGTCGTGTTATGCAGTTATATATCACAGGTCGTGTTATACAGTTATATATCTCAGGTCGTTATGCAGTTATATATCACAGGTCGTGAATGAAAAAAGTAAAACGAAGAGAAACTGTAAATAGATGGAGGGATTTCAAAACTTTCCAATAACCTTGTAAGAGCCAAAGCGGAGGCTCTTTTAATGTGGAGGAGACGGTGGGAGGGTTGTGGAGGGGACAGAGGGAATGGGAGGGCTGTGGAGGGGGACGGAGGGAGTGGGAGGGCTGTGGAGGGGACGGAGAGAGCGTGGAATAGCTGTGGAGGGGACGGAGGGAGCGTGAAAGATGTGTGGAGGGAGTGTGGAAGAGCTGTGGAGGAGGACCGTCTTCCAAGTCTTTTGTTATATTGAGTAATTTCTGTGTTCAGGTTTGGACCAATCCCTCTAGGATTTTCCAGGTGTAAATTATTATATACCTTTCGCTCCTATGTTCTAAGGAATACAGCTGAAGAAACTTCAAGTGTTCCCAGTAGTTCAGATCCTTGATTGAATGTGTACGAGCAGTGAAGGTTCTCTGCACATTTTCCAGCTCAGCAGGCTCACCTGCCTTGAAGGGGGCCGTCAGTATACAGTAGCATTACAGTGTGGCTCAGCATCTCTTTTTTAGAAAGTTCTAGCTATCCAGCCTGTCATTTTCCTTTGCGGTAGCAATGGCAACATTGTTGTGATCCTCAAGGATCACAACAATGTTGCTTCTTAGATCATTACTCTTAAGTCTCGCACATAAAACTTTCTCTCTATTGAATGATTTTATTTTTTCTTGTACTCCGTCAGTCTTTATTTCCTCCATTCTTCCATAGCAGAACAATTGAAACTTGTCCTCGTTAAGTATCATATTTTCTCTGAGGCCCACTGGAAGACTTTATTTATATCCGCCTGAATATTCGCTGTCTACGATGGGTGCCACTTTCATAGACATTCTGGTATCATCAGCAAAGGAGGGACAAAATAAACAAAGAACTATCAGACATTCTGGAAAACAGTCCTGAGCACTCAAAACCCTCACCAGTGCTTGGAAAAGCTGAATGCAGAAGCATACAAGGTCTCTGTATAAATTATACACTGAGAAAGCCTAAAAAAGGTCAAATGTAGAGAGAGTAGAAGAATGTACAAAGAAAGAAGGTCTCCGAACTGTTTAAAAAATGTAAATATCACAATAAGGAAAGATAACCTTTGCCAAGAGATTGCCGAGTTAGAACAAAATCTTAAGTTTTTATATCAAATGGAAGAAACATAAAGGAAACAAAAGGCTGTCCAGGATATTGCTAGAAGCCCAAAATATTTCTTCACATGTACAAAATTTAAGTTAAGATCTACCTGTAGAATTGGACTGTTAATCACAGAAGGTTCATACATTGATAATAAAAAAGAAATGAGCGAAATTTTAAAAGACCAATATGAATCAATGTTCATGAATCCATTAAACGAGAGCAGGGTGGAGAATGCAGAAATTTGAAGTGCAAAATGCCACTAGCACGAGTTTAGATTTAGCTTATTCCCAGAGGTCTTAACCCACTCGGATTTAACCCCATTTATGCACACTCTCTGCTTCTTATTGGTGAGCCATGACTCGATCCATGACAGCACTTTTCCCCCAATGCCATGAGCTGCCACTTTCTTTAACAGTCTCTGGTGCGGTACTCTATCAAAAGCCTTACTAAAGTCTAAATAAACAATATCGAATTCTTTATCTTGATCAACAGCCTCAAAAGCTTTACTAAAGAAGGTTAATAAATTAGATAGGCAGGAACGGCCCCTCGTGAATCCATGCTAAGTATTATTAATCAAATTATGGTTATATAGATGGCTTATAATATCAGCTATAATTGACTCTAGTAATTTACCTACAATTGAGGTCAGGCTTATTGGGCGGTAATTACATTAGCCATCTTCCACATATCAGACACTACACCTGTTTGAAGAGATAAATTACAAATGTTAGTTAATGGTTCACAGAGTTCCATTTTGCATTCCTTAAGAACCCTTGCAAAAAGCTCATCAGGACCCGGCGATTTATTTTGTTGCAGTCGGTCTAGTGTTCCTCCTTTCTTATGTTCTTATAAGAAGGAACACTACAGCAGGCCTACTGGCCCATGCGAGGATATCACATATAACAAGCAGTGCCGAATAAGTATGAAAGTTCTCAAAACGATATTGGACATGCTTCTCGGCCAAGTGCTGTGATGGGTATGTAGCCCCGCGGGCAGTAACAGCCTGGTTGATCAGGCAAGCACCAGACAAGCCTGGCCCAGGGCCGGGCTGAGTGAGTAGGTAGGTGTGTGCGTTCGCTTGCGTGCGTATGTGTACTCGCATGTGGTTGCAGGAGTCGAGTCTCCCCTCCTGGCTTGCGTGTGTGTGTACACATACGTACGTGTGTAGTAGATACGTACATAACAATGTTTGTAGAGGTAGATTCACAGCGTCTTGCCCGCCTTTTAATTCTGTCGACCGGCATTACTGACTGCTAGTGTTGGTGGTGGAGATAACTCTGGTGGTGGCTGAGGTGACTCTGGTAGTGAAGGTTGTGGTGGTGGTTGTGGTTTAGGTAACTGGTAGTGATGGTAGTTGTGGTTGTGCTAACTCTGGTTGTGGTTGAGCTAACTCTGGTAGTGGTTGTGGTAACTCTGGTAGTGGTGGTTGTGGTCTAGGTAACTGGTAGTGGGGGTGGTGGTTGTGGTTTAGGTAACTGGTAGTGGTTGTGGTTGAGCTAACTCTGGTGGTGGTTGGCTGAGGTAACTCTGGTGATGATAGTGGTGGTTGGCTGAGGTAACTGGTGGTGGTAGTGGTGGTTGAGCTAACTCTGGTGGCGGTAGTGGTAGTTGGCTGAGGTAACTCTGGTAGTGGTGGTTGGCTGAGGTAACTCTGGTGGTGGTGGTTGTGGCTGATGTAACTGGTAGAGGAGGTGGTGGTGGTGGTGGTTGGCTGAGGTAACTCTGGTGGTGGTGGTTGTGGCTGATGTAACTGGTAGAGGAGGTGGTGGTGGTGGTGGTTGTGGTTTAGGTAACTGGTAGTGGTGGTGGTTGTGGTTTAGCTAACTCTGGTGGTGGTTGTGGTTTAGCTAACTCTAGTGGTGGTAGTGGTGGTTGAGCTAACTCTGGTAGTGGTGGTTGAGCTAACTCTGGTGGTGATAATGGTGGTTGGCTGAGGTAACTGGTGGTGGTTGAGGTAACTCTGGTGGTGGTAGTTGTGGTTGGCTGAGGTAACTGGTAGTGTGGTGTTGGGAGGTGAATGTGAATGCCACATGTTTTAGTTTTAGAGTTAAAGAAGCACCCACCTTGTGTGCCACTGCCAGCCTGAGCTCTGGCAGAGACGGAGGGCGGAAAGAGAGGAGGGTGGGGAGGATGGAAGGAGGGAGGAAGGAAGGAGAGGAGGTGGGGAGGTTGGAAGGAGAGGCAGGGTGGGGAGGGATGGAAGGAGTTGGAGGGTGGGGAGGGAAGGAAGGAGTGGAGGGTGAGGGAGGGATGAAGGAGATGGAGGGTGGGGAGGGATGGAAGGAGAGGAGGAGTGGAGGGATGGAAAAGAGGGAGGAGTGGGAGGGATGGAAGGAGAGGGAGGAGGGAGGGATGGAAGGAGAGGGAGGGTGGGGAGGATGGAAGGAGAGGGAGGAGTGGAGGGATGGAAGGAGAGGGAGGAGGGAGGGATGGAAGGAGAGGAGGAGTGGAGGATGGAAGGAGTGGAGGATGGAAGGAGAGGAGGGGGAGGGAAGGAAGGAGAGGGAGGGGAGGGAAGGAAGGAGAGGGAGGGTGGGGAGGGAAGGAAGGAGAGGGAGGGTGGGGAGGGAAGGAAGGAAGGGAGGATGGAAGGAGGGAGGGTGGGGAGGAAGGAAGAGAGGAGGGTGGGGAGGGATGGAAGGAGAGGGAGGGTGGGGAGGAAGGAAGGAGAGGGAGGATGGAAGGAGAGGAGGGTGGGGAGGGAAGGAAGGAGAGGGAGGGATGGAAGGAGAGGATGGTGGTGGAGGAAGGAAGGAGAGGAGGGTGGGGAGGGATGGAAGGAGAGGAGGGTGGGGAGGGAAGGAAGGAGAGGAGGGTGGGGAGGGATGGAAGGAGAGGGAGGGTGGGGAGGGAAGGAAGGAGAGGGAGGGTGGGGAAGGGATGGAAGGAGAGGGAGGGTGGGGAGGGAGGAAGGAGAGGGAGGGTGGGGAGGGATGGAAGGAGAGGAGGGTGGGGAGGGAAGGAAGGAGAGGGAGGGTGGGGAGGGATGGAAGGAGAGGGAGGGTGGGGAGGGATGGAAGGAGAGGGAGGGTGGGGAGGGATGGAAGGAGAGGGAGGGTGGGGAGGGAAGGAAGGAGAGGAGGGTGGGGAGGATGGAAGGAGAGGGAGGGTGGGAGGGAGGAAGGAGAGGGAGGGTGGGGGAGGGATGGAAGGAGAGGGAGGGTGGGGAGGGTAGGAAGGAGAGGAGGGTGGGGAGGGTAGAAGGAGAGGAGGGTGGGGAGGGATGGAAGGAGAGGGAGGGTAGGAAGGAGAGGGAGGGTGGGGAGGGATGGAAGGAGAGGGAGGGTGGGGAGGGTAGGAAGGAGAGGGAGGGTGGGGAGGGATGGAAGGAGAGGGAGGGTGGGGAGGGTAGGAAGGAGAGGGAGGGTAGGGGAGGGAAGGAAGGAGAGGGAGGGTGGGGAGGGATGGAAGGAGAGGGAGGGTGGGGAGGGTTGGAAGGAGAGGGAGGGTGGGGAGGGATGGAAGGAGAGGGAGGGTGGGGAGGGTAGGAAGGAGAGGGAGGGTGGGGAAGGATGGAAGGAGGGAGGGTGGGGAGGGTAGGAAGGAGAGGAGGGTGGGGAGGGATGGAAGGAGAGGAGGGTGGGGAGGGTAGGAAGGAGAGGAGGGATGGAAGGAGAGGGAGGGTGGGGAGGGAAGGAAGGAGAGGGAGGGTGGGGAGGGATGGAAGAGAGGGAGGGTGGGGAGGGTAGGAAGGAGAGGGAGGGTGGGGAGGGATGGAAGGAGAGGTGGGGTGGGGAGGCGAGGAAGGAGAGGAGGGGGGGAGGGATGGAAGGAGAGGGAGGGTGGGGAGGGAAGGAAGGAGAGGGAGGGTGGGGGAGGGATGGAAGGAGAGGGAGGGTGGGGGAGGGTAGGAAGGAGAGGGAGGGTGGGGGAGGGTAGGAAGGAGAGGGAGGGACGACAAAAATTAAAAGTTTACGCTTGGAATGAAACAATAAAATGGCTAATATGGCGGTGAGTGAACACCAGAGTGAAGGTTGTATAATAGTGTGTACTCAATGGTATATGTACTCTGGTTGTGTGTACTCTGTTAGTTGTGTGTAATCTTCTGGTTGTGTGTACTCTGCTGGTTGTGTGTACTTTGTTGGTTGTGTACTCTGTTGATTGTGTGTGTACTCTGTTGGTTGTGTGTGTACTTCACTGGTTGTGTGTACTCTGTTGGTTGTGTGTGTACTTCACTGGTTGTGTGTACTCTGTTGATTGTGTGTGACCTACTGGTTGGCGTACCTGTTGGTGTGTGCGCACCATTGGTGTGCGTACCTGGTTGTGCGTATCCTGTTTGTGTGACCTGTTGGTTGTGTACTCTGTTGGTTGTGTGTACTCTGTTGGTTGTGTGTACTCTTAGTTATGTGTGTACTTTGTTAGTTGTGTGTGTACTCTGTTGGTTGTGTGTACTCTGTTAGTTGTGTGTGTACTCTGTTGTGTGTATTCTGTTAGTTGTGTGTGTACTCTGTTGTGTGTGTACTCTGTTGTGTGTGTACTCTGTTGTGTGTGTACTCTGTTGGTTACTGAATTGCTGAAAAACACAGTTATGTTGCAACAGAAGAGAGATAGCCTTAACCGAGAGATCACGGAATTAGAGCAAAAACTTAAGATGTCATACCTGACAGAAGAAGTACAAAGGGAACAAAGAGCCATACAGGATATTGCAAGAAACCCAAAATATTTCTACTCCTATGCAAAATCCAAGCTAAGAACTACCTGTAGAATTGGACCATTATTGAGAGGAGATTCGTATACGGACGATGAACAGGAAATGAGTGAAATTCTAAAAGAACAGTATGAGTCAGTGTTCAGCAACCCACTAAATGACAGCAAGGTAGAAAATGCAGAAATATTTTTCACTCCAGCAGAAGGCTGCGCAGACCACCTAACCGACATTAGTACAAATCCCATAGATTTCGAAAAGAAATGGCCAACATGCCCACTCACTCAGCACCTGGACCAGATTCATGGAATGCTTTATTTATAAAGCAGTGCAAAGTACCATTAGCAAGAGCCCTTAGTATTCTGTGGAGAAAGAGCTTAGATCTAGGTGAAATTCCAGAGGCCTTAAAGAGTGCAGACATAGCTCCTTTGCATAAGGGAGGTAGTAGAGCACTAGCTAAAAATTACAGACCAGTAGCCCTCACTTCTCACATCATAAAAATCTTTGAAAGAGTGATGAGACGGCAGATTACAAAGTTCATGGACCAGCACAACCAACATAACCCGAACCAGCATTGCTTTAGAGCGGGTCGATCATGCCTGTCACAGCTGCTGAACCATTATGACAGAATTACGGAGGCATTGGAGGACGACCAAAACGCAGATGTGATTTACACAGATTTTGCAAAGGCGTTTGACAAATGCGATCATGGAGTGATAGCGCACAAAATGAGGGCTATAGGCATTACGGGAAGGTAGGCAGATGGATTTTTAGTTCCTAACACAAAGAACACAAAAAGTAGTAGTGAACAGGGCAAGATCCAGCATCAGCGAGGTCAAAAGCTCAGTGCCCCAAGGCACTGTCCTGGCACCTCTGCTGTTTCTCATCCTCATAGCAGACATAGATAAAAACACCCAGCACACTTTTGTATCATCATTTGCAGATGACACTAAAATAAGCATGAAAGTCACTACGGTAGAGGACACTGAAAATTACAGGAGGACATAAGCAGGGTCTTCCAATGGGCAGTGGAGAACAACATGACGTTCAATGGTGATAAGTTTCAGCTGCTTAGGTATGGAAAAAATGAAGAACTCAAAAGGAACACTATATACAAAACGCAAGAGGGTCACCACATAGAACGAAAGGAACACGTAAAGGACTTGGGAATAATTATGTCTGCTGATCTGTCGTTTAAAGACCATAACAAGACAAAGATCACAACAGCCAGGAAGATGACGGGGTGGGTATTGAGAACTTTCAAAACAAGGGAAATAATGCCGATGGTGACACTATTCAAATCGCTAGTGCTCCTCACTTAGAATACTGCTCAGTGCTAACGGCCCCGTTCAGGGCAGGAGAAATAGCAGAGCTGGAACAAATCCAGAGATCGTTTACGGCTCACATTGAGCCATTGAAACATCTAAATTATTGGGAACGCCTTCAAGTCTTGAACATGTACTCATTGGAGCGGAGGAGAGAGAGATACATGATAATATATACATGGAAAGTACTTGAGGGCCTGGTCCCAAATCTGCACACTGCCATAACAACATACTGGAGTGAGAGATATGGGAGAAAGTGTAAAATAAACCCAGTGAGGAGCAGGGGTGCGGTGGGGACAATACGGGAGCACTGTATTAACATCCGGGGTCCCAGACTATTCAACATCTTACCAGAAGATATTTGAAACACGGCTGGAACCAGTGTAGAAGCCTTCAAGAGGAAACTGGACAAATATCTTCACCAGGTGCCAGATCAACCAGGCTGTGATGGATATGTGGGGCAGCGGGCCTCCAGCAGCAACAGCCTGGTTGACCAGGCAAGCACCAGACGAGCCTGGCCCATGGCCGGGCTCAGAGAGTAGATACTCTCGAAACTCTTCAAAGGTATATCAAAGGTTGTGTGTGTACTATGTTGTGTGTATTCTGTTAGTTGTGTGTGTACTCTGTTGTGTGTGTACTCTGTTGTGTGTGTACTCTGTTGTGTGTGTACTCTGTTGTGTGTGTACTCTGTTGTGTGTGTACTCTGTTGTGTGTGTATTCTGTTCGTTGTGTGTGTACTCTGTTGTGTGTACTCTACTGGTTGAGCATGTACTCTTTTAGTTGTGTGGGTTCTACATGACCTATATTATCGTATTTACACTGACCTATCTTATACACTGTGACCTATATTATACACTGACCTATATTATACACTGTGACCTATATTATACACTGACCTATATTATACACTGTGACCTATATTATACACTGACCTATATTATGCACTGTGACCTATATTATACACTGACCTATATTATGCACTGTGACCTATATTATGCACTGTGACCTATATTATGCACTGTGACCTATATTATGCACTGTGACCTATATTATGCACTACCTATATTATGCATTGTGACCTATATTATGCACTGTGACCTATATTATTCACTGTGACCTATATTATGCCCTGTGACCTATATTATGCACTGTGACCTATATTATGCACTGACCTATATTATGCACTGTGACCTATATTATGCACTGTGACCTATATTATTCACTGTGACCTATATTATGCATTGTGACCTATATTATGCAGTGACCTATATTATGCATTGTGACCTATATTATGCACTGTGACCTATATTATGCACTGTGACCTATATTATGCCCTGTGACCTATATTATGCACTGTGACCTATATTATGCACTGACCTATATTATGCACTGTGACCTATGCTCTGCACTTTGATTTATGTTATACATTGTGACCTGTGTTATGCACTGTGACCCATGTTATGCTCTGTGATTCATGCTATATGTTGTGACCCTTTGATATACCTTTGATGAGTTCCCAGAGATTTTCTACTACCAGAGCCCGGCCATGGGCCAGAATCGTCTGGTACTTGCCTGGTTAACCAGGCTGTTGCTGATGATGGCCCACTGATCCACATATCCATCACAGCCTGGTTGATCTGGCACCATGTAATCCATGCTATACACCGGGATCCATGCTGAACCATGCTATGCACTGCCCTTTGCTACACTGTGACCCATGCTATACATTGTGACCTATTCTATGCACAGTAACCCATGATATGCACTGCTCCTTGCTATACACTATGACCCATGATATACACTGGTCTAACGTGAGTGTTTCTCTGCAGGTTGGTAGACGGTCACGTGGGTGGAGGAGCGACCAGACCTGTAGCTGTGTAGTGAGTTACCTCTTTTACCATACTGTTTCTCTTATTACTCACATTGCCTCGTCACACTTACTGCCTAGTCACACACCCATTACCTCGTTACTCACACTGCCTCGTCACTCACACTGCCTCGTCACTCATGTACAATTTCCACGCTACACCCCCCAACTTTCGGTCGACATTTGTATTTAATTTCGATAGGCTTTTTTTTGTGTTGCTGTGTATGTGCGTGCGTATGTGTACGTGGTGATAGTTGTGGGGGTCAGCGCCCCCGCGGCGCGCCCTCTCACCACATCTTTATAAAATCTGGATTCAAGAACAAAAGTGACAGTACCCTGGCTGGAACGTTTTAGATGACGTTTCGCTCCTCCCTGGACCATTATTAGTAATAGTCCAGACGGACCGAAACGTCTTTCTTCTGAAGGTTATTTCTGAACTTTTCGAACGTTGCCCACATGTCAGTTGTGTGGTCGGTGGTCGGGATGTCAGATGTATATCTCTCCAATACAAAGAAGAGTAGTGAAGATCAGGAGGAGGTCGAGGTAATCAGTCTCTCGGCATGGAGTCGTTGTAATTAGTTTATCAAGATTGATGGACTAATTACAGTGACTCCAGGCTGAGGGACTGATTACCTCAATCTCCTTCTGATCGTCACTACTCTTCTTTGTATTGGACTGAGGAAGCCACTGTGTGGCGGAACGTTTCCCCAATTAAAAATACCCAGGTTTTGTACATGTGTCTAATTTATCAACTTCTGGGTCCTCTGAACCCTTCATCTACAGCCTTAGAATGTATAAGATAATCATACTTCATAGGATCAATTCTATATGCAGTATGCCGAGGTCCTGGACTGAAAGTATGAGGTTCTATATGCAGTATGCCGAGGTCCTGGACCGAAGGTATAAGAAGTATTAAGGAGATGTTAAAAATTTTAAGATTAAATCGACAACTGCCTTCAGAATGTGCCAGAGGAACTAGTTTGTGGTGGCTGTGTAAGTCTGCTGGTCGCTACCAGTAACGGTCTGGCTGACCTGGAATATAAGGTCTGGATCTCAGTTTTACAAATAATAACTTGGATAGCTAAACCATCAAAACAGGAGATACCAAGCTTATGATGAGACTCTTGAAGTCACTTCTTCTCTCATGACTGGAAGATTATACCAACAGCGCCTCGCAAGTCAGCCGAAATGGTAAATCTGGAGAATGTTGTTCAGAGACCCTTCACATCTCTTGTAAATTCGGTCATACGCCTAAATAACTGGGAACGTTTTAAGTCTCTTGAACTGTTCTCCTGAAACGTAATTGACAAAGACATTTTGTAGGTTACACCTGAAAAATTCTGGAGGGACTAGTCCCAGATCTTCGCACCGAAGGCAAGAGGCTTGATAGACAGTGCAGTATACTGCAAGAGCCTTGATAGACAGTGCAATATACTGCAAGAGGCTTGATAGACAGTTCAATATACTGCAAGAGGCTTGATAGACAGTGTAATATACTGCAAGAGGCTTGATAGTGCAATATACTGCAAGAGGCTTGATAGACAATGCAATATACTGCAAGAGGCTTGATTGTGCAATATACTGCAAGAGGCTTGATTGTGCAATATACTGCAAGAGGCTTCATAGTGCAATATACTGCAAGATGCTTGATAGGCAGTGCAATATACTGCAAGAGGCTTGATAGACAGTGCAATATACTGCAAGAAGCTTGATAGTGCAATATACTGCAAGAGGCTTGATAGTGCAAGATACTGCAAGAGGCTTGATATAGTGTGAAAGACACTGCAAGAGGCTTGATAGAGAGTGAAAGACACTGCAAGAGGCTTGATAGAGAATGAAAGACACTGCAAGAGGCTTTATAGAGAGTGAAAGACACTGCAAGAGGCTTGATAGAGAGTGAAAGACACTGCAAGAGGCTTGATAGAGAGTGAAAGACACTGCAAGAGGCTTGATAGAGAGTGAAAGACACTGCAAGAGGCTTGATAGAGAGTGAAAGACACTGCAAGAGGCTTGATAGAGAGTGAAAGACACTGCAAGATGCTAGATAGAGTGAAATACACTGCAAGAGGTTTGATAGAGAGTGAAAGACACTGCAAGAGGCTTGATAGAGAGTGAAAGACACTGCAAGAGGCTTGATAGAGAGTGAAAGACACTGCAAGAGGCTTGATAGAGAGTGAAAGACACTGCAAGAGGCTTGATAGAGTGAAAGACACTGCAAGAGGCTTGATAGAGAGTGAAAGACACTGCAAGAGGCTTGATAGAGAGTGAAAGACACTGCAAGAGGCTTGATAGAGAGTGAAAGACACTGCAAGAGGCTTGATAGAGAGTGAAATACACTGCAAGAGGCATGATAGAGAGTGAAAGACACTGCAAGAGGCTTGATAGAGAGTGAAAGACACTGCAAGAGGCTTGATAGAGAGTGAAAGACACTGCAAGAGGCTTGATAGAGAGTGAAAGACACTGCAAGAGGCTTGATAGAGTGAAAGACACTGCAAGAGGCTTGATAGAGAGTGAAAGACACTGCAAGAGGCTTGATAGAGTGAAATACACTGCAAGAGGCTTGATAGTGAAAGACACTGCAAGAGGCTTGATAGAGAGTGAAAGACACTGCAAGAGGCTTGATAGAGAGTGAAAGACACTGCAAGAGGCTTGATAGAGAGTGAAAGACACTGCAAGGGGCTTGATAGAGTGAAAGACACTGCAAGAGGCTTGATAGAGAGTGAAAGACACTGCAAGAGGCTTGATAGAGAGTGAAAGACACTGCAAGAGGCTTGATAGAGAGTGAAAGACACTGCAAGAGGCTTGATAGAGAGTGAAAGACACTGCAAGAGGCTTGATAGAGAGTGAAAGACACTGCAAGAGGCTTGATAGAGAGTGAAAGACACTGCAAGAGGCTTGATAGAGAGTGAAAGACACTGCAAGAGGCTTGATAGAGAGTGAAAGACACTGCAAGAGGCTTGATAGAGAGTGAAAGACACTGCAAGAGGCTTGATAGAGAGTGAAAGACACTGCAAGAGGCTTGATAGAGAGTGAAAGACACTGCAAGAGGCTTGATAGAGAGTGAAAGACACTGCAAGAGGCTTGATAGAGAGTGAAAGACACTGCAAGAGGCTTGATAGAGAGTGAAAGACACTGCAAGAGGCTTTATAGAGAGTGAAAGACACTGCAAGAGGCTTGATAGTGTGAAAGACACTGCAAGAGGCTTGATAGAGAGTGAAAGACACTGCAAGAGGCTTGATAGACAGTGCAAGATACTGCCTTCCTCGCCCCCTCCATCCTTCCCTTTCCTCCCCAGTGAAAACAAAAAAAAATGGTCTCGCCTATTTTAGCGTAGTTTTCATTTTGTTCTATGTTTTACGACATACGTTATCTTCCAAAGAACAAACGTGATTCTTTACATCACATTTCAGTTTTTCAATCACTGTGAGAGAGAGCAAAGTACAATGTGTGACCGTGAATCAAGGACACAACTATGAAGCTGCGACACAGTAAGATGCCTCTGATGAACCACTCACCCCCTCAGGACACAACTATGAAGCTGCGACACAGTAAAGATGCCTCTGATGAACCACTCACCCCCTCAGGACACAACTATGAAGCTGCGACACAGTATAGATGCCTCTGATGAACCACTCACCCCTCAGGACACAACTATGAAGCTGCGACACAGTAAAGATGCCTCTGATGAACCACTCACCCCTCAGGACACAACTATGAAGCTGCGACACAGTATAGATGCCTCTGATGAACCACTCACCCCCTCAGGACACAACTATGAAGCTGCGACACAGTAAAGATGCCTCTGATGAACCACTCACCCCCTCAGGACACAACTATGAAGCTGCGACACAGTATAGATGCCTCTGATGAACCACTCACCCCCTCAGGACACAACTATGAAGCTGCGACACAGTAGAGATGCCTCTGATGAACCACTCACCCGCTCATCATTTAATTAAAGTTCAGCGTCTCTTATTTCCCTTGAAAAAAATTACGTTAACCAAAACAATTTTGAAGAGAAATATTTTAACGACTTTTCGTCACTTTAGTAAATCTTCCTAATGTGTTCTTTCGTATGGTCGTGTTATCTGTGAGTGCTCGCGCCTGCTCTGGTATCGATGACGGGAGAGGAGATAACATCTGTGCTCCGAGACTGTTCAACCTGCTGCCAGCAGTTAGCAGAAACATTACCCGAACAAGTATGGAAGTTTTCAAGAGGAAACTGGACCACTACCTCCTGTGGAGGACCAGCGGCCGCTAACAGCAACAGCCTAGTTGAACAGGCAGTTGATTTAGATAAGCCTGGCGGTCTGGCAGGGTAGAACAACTCTTGAAACTAATTACAGGTATATCACAGGTGTGTTGATAAGGTGCGTGATAGTACTGGGTGTCCGTACACCTGTATACACCTGAGTGTGACCACCTGTGTTCACTGCACGTCACAGGTGTTATCAGGCACGTGTTGCAAGATATTGCGTCCACTTAACAGGTATTGATGAGGACACCTGTGTTTGTAGTTGTCACGTGGGTGTCAAGGTTAGGTACACAGAGGGGGGGGGGTGGCAGGGCAGGTAGTTGCCCTTGACACAATAGTATATTAGTGTGGTATAATTTGTGGTGTTTGTTTTGTCAACTCCACCCCCCCCTTCCCCCCGCCATCCTCCCTCTCTGAACACAGCCAGAGGCTTGTCAGTTTTCCTTACGTACGGAGGGAGGGCGTTGAAGAGTCCGGGACCTCTGACTCTCATCGACCTTTCTTTTAGTGTACTCGTCTTCTGATGTGTAGAAGTGTGTTAGTTATTTGCATACTCTGTTCTAGTTTATATTTCTTAAAATTTCCCAAAGCGGAGAAGCTTGAATTTGTCCTCATTGAAACTTGTGTTAAATTTCTTCTGTAACCCAGCAGAAGGCTAAGTTTATAATGGCTTAAAGGCGTGTTGTGTCCCTGATGGATGTCACTGCAAGTACTGGGACTGAGGGTGATTTATTGACGTAAAAGTCGCCCTTGACGCCTGATTATATTATCTTGATTACTCTTTGTGTTTGTTTTGTTAGATACTTAAACTTCATTTGCCCATTATTTTTAACATATTTTGAATGTAATTGCACAGTGGTCACGCTTTTCAACAGCTTTCGCAAAGTCTGTAATGTATGTACCTTTAAGTTTCCAGAGCTTTTCTGCTCCCGGAGCTTAGGCCTGGGCCAGGATTATCTGGTGCTTTTCTGGTCAGCCAGGCTGTTCCTGCTGGTAGTCCGCTGGTCTACATATCCAAACACAGCCTTGTTGATTGTGGTGTGTAGTATGCTGGCAGTGTGCGTTGTGTTAGTGTGTAGAAGGTTGTGAGTAGCGTGTACGGTGTTGTTGGTGTGCACAATGATGTGTAGGGTTGTGTGTATGGTAGCTTGTAGTGTGCGTGGGGATATATGGTGGTATGAAAGTGTGGTGGGGGTGGCCACTGGTGTCTGAGGCACGGCACGAAAGCATGGCTGGAATGTTTGGCACTGTTGCAACATATGAGTGGCCAGGTTATTCGTGGAGTGTGTCGATGGTAGCACAGTGTCCTCTCTCTCTGACTCCCACACCATACCAGGAGGGAAAGACCCTCCCATACTATACCAGGAAGGATAGGCACTCCCACACCATACCAGGAGAGAAAGATCCTCCCACATCATACCAGGAGGGAGAGGCCCTCCCACACCATGCCAGGAGGGAGAGGCCCTTCCACACCATACCTGGAGGGAAAGACCCTCCCATACTATACCAGGAGGGAAAGGCCTTCCAATACTATACCAATAATATAATAATAATAATATCTTTATTTACTACAAGTACATGTACAAGGTATACAGTCATAGCTGACATCAGTGACATACTACTATATAGAAAGCCGCTTGTTATGCTGAGCATTTCGGGCAAATTAAGTCAATTTTGTCCCAGGATGCGACCCACACCAGTCGACTAACACCCAGGTACCCATTTTACTGATGGGTGAACGTAGACAACCGGTGTAAGGAAACACGTCCGATGTTTCCACCCCTTCGCCGGGAATCGAACCCGAACCCTAACCGTGTGAAGCGAGAGCTTTTGCCACCAGGCCACTGGGAGGGAGAGGCCCTCCCACACTATACCAGGAGGGAGAGGCCCTCTCTCCTCCCAATGAAAAACAGGGGAGCGATGAGTACACTGAGAAAGAACTTAATAAGTGTTAAGGGACTACGACTCGTCATCGCCCTTCCTCCTTCCTGATCAACCGGGTTGTGGTACATATATTGGACCGCAGGTGGCGGGCATTTGTTTCACTTGCAACTATATACCAACTTAAAATTGCAAAGTTACTGGTTTGGTTCTCAGTACATCTTATCCAGATCCCACTGTCCAAGAAATCTCTGACATATCTTTCTGAGAGGTACAAACATTGCACTTAATCCAGAAGATATCAGAAACATTGCTGGAGCAAGTGCCAGATCAACCAGGCTGTGCTGGATATGAGGTCCAGTGGACACCCAGTAGAAACAGCCTGGTTGACCAGGCAAGCACCAGACAAGACTGACCCAGCACTGGGCTGCAGGAGTAGGAAAACTCTAAACCCATCAAAGGTAAAGATATATCAAAACAATATATTTTTTATTGTTCTTAGATTTTTGTCCCGATGTGCGAATTACGCAGCGCCATCTATAGTGGTTGAACATATCGACACAAGAGTCGAACATTATTCTCAGAGAACGACGACTGAAGACATATGATTTGACATACAAGAAACTGAGTTACTGACCAGGTGCAAGAACTTATTTGACGAGTGTCACAACAACAATGGAAGTTAAAAAAAAATAACAAGTCATGGGAACCACGAGGGTATTTGAATTTTTTTTTAAGAGGGCAGCGTTTAATGAGCAAGTAGAGGAAGCAAACTCCATATGGTTTAAATTTGTTGAAATAACCGAGTTCACGAAGCTAGAATCAGGCTACACCAGCCGATTGTAGGTTACGAAGCGGGGCCCAGAGCTGAGACTTGACCTCCACAGGAACAGTGAACTTATCCACTTCTCCCTCCTCCTCCCCACCCATTGGGGAGGGGGATATGATTCTGAAGCGGATGGGTTGGGAGTGAGAGGGTGGATGATGAGTGAAGGAGGGAGGGATTGTTAGGAAAGGGGAAGGGGTGGCTACTCACTGGCGAGGGTGGTGGCAGCACCGGCACCCTGCTGCCTCGCGCCACCACGACGCCTTGCCATGCCGCCGCCGCCACCGCCATCATCGTCATCACCACGAACCGTCCCGCCACGGCAGCGGCGACGGTAACAGCAGTGACGGTGACGAGAGGGAGTAAGGTCGCGAAGGTGTATACAGAGGCGTTAAGTTAAAATGTTAACTGATATATCGTCGTGAGCACACATTAATATTGAGAGAGGTGTGGTTCTCCTTCCCAGTAAACCAAGGTTTCCTCTTTCCCTTGGTCGTGTGTAAGCATAAATCACTTGTCCTCCTGGATCTGTTACTAAGGAAACCTATTTGTGATACTAAGGTTATATTTCCTTTAACTTCAATAAAGACCTTGGACGCTCGACGATTTTGTTCCTCAGTATTCCCGTGACTCTACTGTTTTTTTTCTGGGTCTGTTTTACACTTGCTTCCATCTCTCTCACTCCAGTATGTACTAAGAATGCAGTTAGAAGCCTGAGTTTATCTATCACTCACTGTGCTAACGTAGATAAGCATGTCTAAGGAGCAGCTTGTAATGTGAAGAGACTGACTGATGTAGTGGCCAGACTCAGGCTTGTTTACAAAGGCTTCTGGTAGTCTGGCAAACGCACACATGAACAAATTAAATGCAAAGTATGTAGTCAGCCTTATGGTCACTGTCTTGAACATTATAGGCTTCAGTGTCCACTTAGTGAGGAATATAGATAGTATAATAACCTATGTGATATGTCGAAGTATTTTATTAATGAAAATAAGATACCAGACGTACAGTATTAAGTAAATGTCTTAGCTTTGCTTGCAATAGGTAAGTCAGTTGTAGATATAAAGCTAGATGTGCACCTGTTAACCCTTTTGGGGCCTAATTCTTATACTTCCATTTCCATACGTTCTTGTGTTACCGTCCACAGGATGCATACTGCGTGCTGCTTCGGTGGTATAATCTAAACCTAATCTCACTCCAGTGCATTGTTATGCAGCGTGCAGATTTGGGACCAGGCTCTCCTGTATCTTCCATTTGTATATTATAGCATACATTTTTCACTTCTTTGAGGCATTTCCAGTAATTTAAATCCTTTATTTGTTCTGTACAGGCAGAAAATGTCATTTGCATTCTTAACAATTTTTCTATCTCGCCTGCTGTGAACGGAGCTGTCAACACTGAGCAGTACTCCAAGTGAGGGAACACAGCTGATTTGAATAGTGTTACCAGTGGCAATATTTATCTTTTTTTTCTAAGTTCTCATTATCCACCTTGTCGTTTTCCTGGCTTTCGCAGGAAAATGAATAATAATTAAAAAAGGGGTAAGGAACTGTTTGTCACATTTACGAATTTAGAAAAGTTACGTGATAAAGGCACAGTGTGACATACGTTGCAAATGTGGGAGCAATGTGGCGCTTAGCTTCCTCGATAATGTAAGGGGGGGGTCAAGCTTTCATATTTTAACCAAAGGTTCCGTTTTTTTTAATGAGAATGTTTGCAATAATGGGCGTAGCATTGATCCATGCAATATCTCGCTTGTTAATCTCATTTTATTACTGCATACTCTATAAATTCCTAAGTTTAGTACCTGACCAGCCGGGCTGTTGTTCGTACTTTCGATTGCGTGCAGCCAGCAGTAACAGCCTAGTCGATCAGGGGGGTTAACCCCTTGGAACACCTCAGGTAGACTTCAGGTAAATTATGTATTGGTCTCTAATGTGGCTCTGTATCAAATGTTTTGTAGAGCAGTATAATGCAGTCCACTCGACTTGTTTCATCTGTGTCAGTATGTCAGTAAATCCAATATCATCCCCAACACCTCATCACACCCACACCATCACCAGCACACCGTCTCCAACACGCCTACACCATCACCAGCACACCGTCTCCAACACGCCTACACCATCACCAGCACACCGTCTCCAACACGCCTACACCATCACCAGCACACCGTCTCCAACACGCCTACACCATCACCAGCACACCGTCTCCAACACGCCTACACCATCACCAGCATGCAGTAGCATCAGCTGCAGCACATGACATTTAAAGGTCACACGCCCTGAATAACGCTGCTGTGCTTCAGAGGCCGACCACCACATGAGTCTCAGGTGTGTGTGTATTCACCTATATGTGGTTGCAGGGGTCGATTCATAGCTCCTGGCCCTGCCTTATCGATGGTCGCAACTAGGTCCACTCTCCCTCTGCTCCATATCTGTGTGCGCGCGTGTGTACGCACGCCCCTATTTACTGTGCGTGTGTGCTTGTTTGTGCGTGTGTGCTTGTTTGTGCGTGTGTGCGCGCTGTGTGTGTGTTGTGTGTGTGTTGTGTGTGTGTGTGTGTGTGTGTATTTTGCTCCAAATCATTAGGTTCGATTGCCTGACGTAGTTAATCACTTTCACATACGCTTTTAAATTTATGACTGACTTTTCCTTGCATATGTCCCGTAGTTAATTCCACTTGTGTACTATGACGCTGTACCAGCGCTTCCTAACACTTGTGACTCATTGTGGAGCCTGGCAGCCGTCCTTTACTGGGTACAAGGACGTTGTGGTGCCCGCGCCGGTAAAGAACAAGCGGAAGCTAGTTCTTTACCAGGTATCCCAACCTGGCACGGGCACCAGGGCACCAACACATCACGACGTCCTTGTACACAGCAAAGAACGGCTGCCAGACTCCACAATATGGGCCCACACTTGCATGTTCAACACCCACAATGTGCCACAAGTGTTAGGAAACACTTGAACAGCGTCATAGTACGCAACTGGAATGAACTATAGGACATGTGGAAGGAAGATTGTTTCACAAATTTAAAAGCGTATATGAAAGTGATTAAGTTCAGGCAACCCAACCTGGTGCAGGGAGTCATCAGTGTGTTGAGTGCGAACTAATTGTTACCACACAGTGACCCTCAGGGACACACTCCTTATATATCCTGATAAATTAGACACATGTACAACACTTGGGTATCTTTATTGAGGAAACGTTACGTTATACAGTGGCTTCAACAGTCCATACAAAGGAGAATAATGAAGAACAGGAGGAGTTTGAGGTAATCAGTCCCTCAGCCTTCAGTCGATGTAATCAGTCCATCAGTCTTGAAACGATTGATGGACTGATGAAGCCAGTGTGTGGAGAAACGTTTCCTCAATAAAGATACCCAAGTGTTGCACATTTCTAATTTATCAACTTGTCGGTTCTCTGAACCATTTATCTACGTTATATATCCTCCCAGAGAAGCAACAAAGTATACTGAGTTCGACACTACGTGTTTGGCTACCCTACATAGTGCACGAGTCATCACTATTTTATGATACTGTGTATGTTGAGCGTGCACACAGCTGAACCAAGGTCACCTACCAGTAGAGGCACTGCTGCCTCATCCCACTTGCCGCGTGCTGCTGATTGTGCCACATATTTTAATTTATTGCCTGAATCTTGATGTTTACTTTTTAGAGGCCTCGGGGACTTATCGATATTAATTTTAATAGTATTTAGCAATTGTTTTAAGTAGTGTGAATGGTTTTCAACTGAGAGAGAGAGAGAGAGAGAGAGAGAGAGAGAGAGAGTATGAGTGTGTGTGTGTGAGTGTGTGTGTGTGTGTGTGTGTGTGTGTGTGGAGGGGAGGTAGGCGTGTATGGGAATATAGAATCTACAGTATATTGCGAATAGGGCTGAAAAACAATGCTGGATTAAGTCCAAGAGGAAACTAGGCAATTTCCTTTGCCGAATGCCAGAGCAAACAGGCTGTGATGGTACGGGCTAACGGTCAGCCATCAGCAACAGCCTGGTTGACCAGGCAAGCACCAGACAAGCCTGACCCAGGACTGGACTGCAAGAGTGGAAAACTCTCGATACCCATCAACGTTATATCAAAGGTAAAAGATTTTTCCGTATAGGTTTTGATTTGATTTTTTTGTCCTTTGAGGTCGTTTTTAAGTTTGTTAATGTGGCGTCGTTGTGTGATGGAGTTGGTGAGGGGTAGTGATGGTGGTGCTTGATAGGGACGTTGGTGGTAGTTGAAGTTCATTGTCGTGAAATGCGGGTCAGGTGAAGGAGGAGGGGGAGAGGATGAGGGAGGAGGTATTAAGAAGTGCATAAGGAGACTGGAAAGAGGAGGAGGAGAAGAAGGAAGGGAAGAAGAGGAGGGGAAATGGAAGAGGGAGAAACAAAGGAAGAGAAGGAGAATGGGGGAGGTGGTTGGAGTGTGGCAAATGACAGTTGTAGCACCACCATCACCACCTCAACTACTACTGTGTCACATGCTGGGGTTGAGTGTCTGGCCTGGCTGACAACCAACCTCACAGCAGAGTCAAGCACCATGTAATACCTTTGATGAGTTTCCGGAGTTTTTTCTTTATTTCTGGGCTTGGGCCGGGTTCTTCTGGTGCTTGCCTGTTCACCAAGGCTGTTGCTGTTAGCGGCCCACTGTGTGTGTGTACTCACCTAGTTGTGATTCCAGGGGTCGATTCATAGCTGCTCCTGGTGTGTGTGTGTGTGTTTGTGTGTGTGTGTATGTGTGTGTGTGTGTATGTGGTGTGTGTGTCCTTGATAAACTCCACGTCCTCCTCTCTAATAGGTCATGACTGAGGCAGGTTTATAGCTGTCTCCGCCACTACACTACCTGTGTGTTGATACAGGTTGTGTCTGCCACTACACTACCTGTGTGTTGATACAGGTTGTCTGCCACTACACTACCTGTGTGTTGATACAGGTTGTGTCTGCCACTACACTACCTGTGTGTTGATACAGGTTGTGTCTGCCGCTACACTACCTGTGTGTTGATACAGGTTGTGTCTGCCACTACACTACCTGTGTGTTGATACAGGTTGTGTCCGCCACTACACTACCTGTGTGTTGATACAGGTTGTGTCTGCCACTACACTACCTGTGTGTTGATACAGGTTGTGTCCGCCACTACACTACCTGTGTGTTGATACAGGTTGTGTCTGCCACTACACTACCTGTGTGTTGATACAGGTTGTGTCTGCCACTACACTACCTGTGTGTTGATACAGGTTGTGTCTGCCACTACACTACCTGTGTGTTGATACAGGTTGTGTCTGCCACTACACTACCTGTGTGTTGATACAGGTTGTGTCTGCCACTACATTACCTGTGTGTTGATACAGGTTGTGTCTGCCACTACACTACCTGTGTGTTGATACAGGTTGTGTCTGCCACTACACTACCTGTGTGTTGATACAGGTTGTGTCTGCCGCTACACTACCTGTGTGTTGATACAGGTTGTGTCTGCCGCTACACTACCTGTGTGTTGATACAGGTTGTGTCTGCCACTACACTACCTGTGTGTTGATACAGGTTGTGTCTGCCGCTACACTACCTGTGTGTTGATACAGGTTGTGTCTGCCACTACACTACCTGTGTGTTGATACAGGTTGTGTCTGCCACTACACTACCTGTGTGTTGATACAGGTTGTGTCTGCCACTACACTACCTGTGTGTTGATACAGGTTGAGGGGTTACATTAGTTATTGTAGTGAGTAGCATACGCATTCCAGGCGGCCAGAGTTGTTCACCCTGAGTGTTACCATTGAGGGTGACGCAGTGGCTGGTCCTCGTTGGTGAAGGGCTGGGGGAGGACTAAATATCAGTGAGCAAGTGTGGATGGGGACTGGTGGAGTGGAGGGAGTGTTGAGGGCACTGATGAGAGGTAGTATGGAGGGGGAAGTGCGAAGGTGATAGGTGAGGAGGTAGTGTGGATTAGAGGTGGAGTTTACGTAAGGGAAGTGTGTGTCGGGGAAGGCCCGCCACCATCACAAGGATACACCCCGGGCACCACCCAGGCATCACACACCTTGTTACGTCACAGGGGTGGTCCACTGACTTGCGTACCCACTCACTTATCCTGTCTGCGAGGCCCACAGCAGCCTATTCCCGGTCTGGGTTGGGGGGTTCGGTACTCGGGGCACGCATATTATTGCCACAATCATGTCTGCTGTACATTTCTCCTTGACACCGGCCAACACTCACTCATTTTGGTGTCAAGTTTAAATTGGTGTCCTCTCATCATGTTCTAGGTGTGTGCGCGCGCGCTGTGATGTGCTAGTGAGCGCTTTGACATTTCTTCATTTGTGTGTTCGTGTGTCTCCTGCCTCTCCACCGTATCTTTACCCCCACCAGCCTGGCCTTTCTCCAGGTTTCCTTTTTGAGTGGTTTTTCAAGCAGGCCGATGCTGGTCAGCGGCCCACTGGCCGATATAGCCATGCCAGCCTAGTTGATCTGGCACTTGGCGGAGGCAGTGATCCAGTTTCCTCTTGAAGACTTCTACATTTGTTGTTGATGTTTGCTGGTAGCACCTTCAACAACCTTTGTGTGCCTATGACGCTACTTCTTACCGGATTTAATTTAAAATTCCTCCTATCACTCTCTCTCTCTCTCTCTCTTTCTTTCTCTCTCTCTCTCTCTCTCTCTTTCTTTCTCTTTCTTTCTCTTTCTTTCTCTTTCTTTCTCTCTTTCTCTCTCTCTCTTTCTTTCTCTCTCTCTCTCTCTTTCTCTCTTTTTTCTCTCTCTCTCTCTCTCTCTCTCTCTCTCTCTCTCTCTCTCTCTCTCTCTCTCTCTCTCTCTCTCTCTCTCTCTCTCTCTCTCTCCCCCTCCAGTAACTAGTTATGGTAGTTTGTAGGTTTGGGACCTGGCCCTCCATGTCTCTGATGTATATTATTAGGTATATATTTCTCTGTTCTCCGAGTATATTTCAGGGAGAGTGAAGCGTTACCAAAATTTAAATGCTTTATTGATTATAAGGGCAGTAAACGATCTTTGTATATTTTCCCAGACTATTCAACATCTTACCAGAAGATATCAGAAATGCTACTAGGACAAGTGTAGAAATCTTAGAGGAAACTGGATAAATATCTCCACCAGGTGCCAGATCAACCAGGCTGTGATGGATATGTGGGCCAATGGCCCTCCAGCAGCAGCCTGGTTGACCAGGCAAGCATCAGACAAGCCTGGCCAAGGGCCGGGCTCAGGGAGTAGAAAAATTCTCGAAAATCATCAAAGGTATCGAGACTAGATCTAGTTTATTGTACTACCGTTCTTTGTGTTGTGTTGGAAAATTACATATCCGTTTTCTTTCTTTTCCTGTTATACCTGTTGACCTTGTTTAATGTGTTGACCTTGTTTAATGTGTTGATCTTGTTTAATGTGTTGACCTTGTTTAATGTGCTATCACTTCTTGATTGTATTTGTCAAATGCCGTAGCAAGTCCATGTACGTTAAGTTAATTTGGCAGAATATCCGAAACACGGCTGGAACCAGTGTAGAAGCTCAAGAAACTGACAAATATCTTCACCAGGTGCCAGATCAACAGGCTGTGATGGATATGTGGGGCAGCGGCCTCCAGCAGCACAGCCTGGTTGACCAGGCAAGCACCGACGAGCCTGGCCCATGGCCGGTCAGAGAGTAGATACTTCGAAACTCTTCAAAGGTATTCAAAGGTATCTAATGTAGTGATTGGTGTGTGTGTGTGTGTGTGTGTACTCACCTAGTTGTGGTTGCAGGGGTCGAGACATAGCTCCTGTGTGTGTGTGTGTGTGTGTGTGTGTGTGTGTGTGTGTGTGTGTGTGTGTATGCGCGTGTGCGTGCGTGCTTAGTAAAGGCGTGTGTGAATCCAAGTTGCATTAAGCTTCAATAGCTTACCTGTAATCGCTTCTGGAAGTTACTGGTAACCTTCCCCCTATGCTTGATTGGAGAATGTTGAAGAGTCGTGGTCCCTTTACACTTATTGAGTTGTCACTGCTCTCGTCGCTTCTCTGCTTTTCACAGGAGGTATCTTGCACCGTCTGTCATGCCCCTTTTTTGTGTGTAGTTATTTCAGTATACAGGTTTGGGACCAGTCACCTACTTTCTTTGGATCACAGTTCGAGGCACTCCCAGTAATTTAAGTGCTTGAATTTACGTGAGCTGTGAAAGTGCTCTTCATTCTCCAGTTCTGCAATTTTACTTGCCTTAAGGGGGTCTCATTGTTTTATCATCTTACTTGAAGATATCAGAATACCAGAACAAGTGTAGAAGTCTTCAAGAGAAAACTCGATAATTTCCTCCTCCAGGTGCTGGATCAACAAGGCTGTGATGGATATTTAGGCCAGTGAGTCGCCAGCAGCAACAGCTTGGTTGACCAGGCAAGAATCAGACAAGCCTGGCCCAGGGTCATTCTGCCGGAGTAGAGAAACTCTCGAAACCCATCAAATGTGTATCAAAGGTAAAGGGAAGACCCCAGTGTCGTACATTTTACTCAGAACGGGAGTTGGCAGTGGATAGAAGTAGGGCAGGCGAGGAGAGGAAGTATAGGTGGCAGAGAGAGGCAGTGAGGGTGGCAGAGACAGGTAGTGAGGGTGGCAGAGACAGGTAGTGAGGGTGGCAGAGACAGGTAGTGAGGGTGGCAGAGACAAGTAGCAGGGATGGTCTGCAGAGTAAGGTCAGTGAGGAATAACATAGGTAAGGCAGGAGGGAGTGAGGGAACAGGAGTGAGGAGACCTGAAGGACGTTTCCAGGGCGGTCCCAGACCAGACCTGGAATATCAAAGCATGGTCAACCAGCTGTTACTGCTGGTCGCGCACAGTCCATAGTACGAATCACAACCCGATTGGGAGGGAGGAATCAGGTGTGAGGAGGATTGGTTAGGCAGGAGGGAAGGTAGGAGCAGTATGGAGAGGTGAGGCAACAGACACGGATATCTGACAGACGGAATGAGGCAATTTTTTGTAAATAAAATTGGATAAATCAGGAGTGTGCTGTTACCCTATTCTTTATGATAGTTACACTGGGAACAAAAGCTAGCTATGTTTCCCTGTCGTCCCATCACCCATGATGGCGCTCATACAAGGTGTTGAAATAACTCAGTCTGAGCTGCGAGATTTTAAACCAGGAGGACGAGGTAATACCCGAGGAGGGACGAGGGATAGGGTAAGACCCGAGGAGGGACGAGGGATAGGGTAAGACCCGAGGAGGGACGAGGGATAGGGTAAGACCCGAGGAGGGACGAGGGATAGGGTAAGACCCGAGGAGGGACGAGGGATAGGGTAATACCCGAGGAGGGATAGGGTAAGACCCGAGGAGGACGAGGGATAGGGTAAGACCCGAGGAGGGATAGGGTAATACCCGAGGAGGGATAGGGTAAGACCCGAGGAGGGATAGGGTAATACCCGAGGAGGGAGGAGGGATAGGGATGGTCCGCGAATCAAAGGTTACCGGGATATCCTGTTAGGTGGTTGTGATGAGTTATTCCCAGGCTGCAGCAGTCCCAGGCCAGGTGATTGTCAACCCACCTGCTCAGTACTGGAGCACCAGACCTGATGGGAGGGAGCCTGGGACATCTTGATGGGAGGGAACCTAGGATATCGTGATGGGAGGGAGCCTGGGACATCTTGATGGGAGGAAACCTAGGATATCGTGATGGGAGGGAGCCTGGGACATCTTGATGGGAGGGAACCTATGATATCGTGATGGGAGGGAGCCTGGGAAATCTTGATGGGAGGGAACCTAGGATATCGTGATGGGAGGGAGCCTGGGACATCTTGATGGGAGGGAACCTATGATATCGAGATGGGAGGGAGCCTGGGACATCTTGATGGGAGGGAACCTATGATATCGTGATGGGAGGAGCCTGGGACATCTTGATGGGAGGGAACCTAGGATATCGCGATGGGAGGGAGCCTGGGACATCTTGATGGGAGGAAACCTAGGATATCATGATGGGAGGGAGCTTGGGACATCTTGATGGGAGGGAACCTATGATATCGTGATGGGAGGGAGCCTGGGACATCTTGATGGGAGGGAACCTATGATATCGTGATGGGAGGGAGCCTGGGACATCTTGATGGGAGGGAACCTAGGATATCGCGATGGGAGGGAGCCTGGGACATCTTGATGGGAGGAAACCTAGGATATCATGATGGGAGGGAGCCTGGGACATCTTGATGGGTGCCACGGTAATGCAACAACAGCCAGGGTGATCAAATAAGTTGTCAGAAAACTATGTGATTGTGAGAGGTAAGTGTGTGGGTGATACACTGTGATTGTGAAGGTTAATGTGTGGGTGATACACTGTGATTGTGAAGGTTACTGTGTGGGTGATACACTGTGATTGTGAAAGTTAATGTGTGGGTAATACACTGTGATTGTGAAGGTTAATGTGTGGGTGATACACTGTGATTGTGAAGGTTAATGTGTGGGTGATCACTGTGATTGTGAAGGTTAATGTGTGGGTGATACACTGTGATTGTGAAGGTTACTGTGTGGGTGATACACTGTGGTTGTGAAGGTTAATGTGTGGGTGATACACTGTGATTGTGAAAGTTAATGTGTGGGTGATACACTGTGATTGTGAAGGTTACTGTGTGGGTGATACACTGTGATTGTGAAGGTTAATGTGTGGGTGATCACTGTGATTGTGAAGGTTAATGTGTGGGTGATACACTGTGATTGTGAAGGTTACTGTGTGGGTGATCACTGTGATTGTGAAGGTTACTGTGTGGGTGATACACTGTGGTTGTGAAGGTTAATGTGTGGGTGATACACTGTGATTGTGAAGTTAATGTGTGGGTGATACACTGTGATTGTGAAGGTTACTGTGTGGGTGATACACTGTGATTGTGAAGGTTATGTGTGGGTGATCACTGTGATTGTGAAGGTTAATGTGTGGGTGATCACTGTGATTGTGAAGGTTACTGTGTGGGTGATACACTGTGATTGTGAAGGTTAATGTGTGGGTGATACACTGTGATTGTGAAGGTTAATGTGTGGGTGATACACTGTGATTGTGAAGGTTAATGTGTGGGTGATACACTGTGATTGTGAAGGTTAATGTGTGGTGATACACTGTGGTTGTGAAAGTTAATGTGTGGGTGATACACTGTGATTGTGAAGGTTACTGTGTGGGTGATACACTGTGATTGTGAAGGTTAATGTGTGGGTGATCACTGTGATTGTGAAGGTTACTGTGTGGGTGATCACTGTGATTGTGAAGGTTAGTTGTGGTGTGGTCATAACTTCTGTGCAAGCAAGAGTATCTTTATTTAGAAGTCTACTGTGTGGGTGATACACTGTGATTGTGAAGGTTAATGTGTGGGTGATACACTGTGATTGTGAAGGTTAATGTGTGGGTGATACACTGTGATTGTGAAGGTTAATGTGTGGGTGATACACTGTGATTGTGAAGGTTAATGTGTGGGTGATACACTGTGATTGTGAAGGTTAATGTGTGGGTGATACACTGTGATTGTGAAGGTTAATGATGGGTGATACACTGTGATTGTGAAGGTTAATGTGTGGGTGATACACTGTGATTGTGAAGGTACGGAGGAATAACAGCTGGTAGTGTTGCCAGGTGAGCCGCCAGGTGTGGGTGACTCGTGCTGTCTCCACCAGACACATTGGAGGGAGGGGGAGGGAGGAAGGGGGCAAGCAATCGCAATGGAAAATGGATCGGAAGAATGGACCAAGTATGAGACAGCAAGCTGACTTATTTCCCCTACTTAGATGTATTATACTAGATTGTGAGAGTGGGGACCCACCACCCATAACCCCCTTCCCTCCAACCACGACCCCCTACATTCCATCCACCACCCTCTGCCGTTCATCCACCACCCTCTGCCGTTCATCCACCACCCTCTGCCGTCCACCCACCATCCCCTGCCCTCCAACCACGACCCCCTGCCTTTCCACCACCACCCTCTGCCGTCCACCCACCATCCCCTGCCCTCCAACCACGACCCCCTGCCTTCCATCCACCACCCTCTGCCGTCCACCCACCATCCCCTGCCCTCCACCCACCTTCCTCAACCGTCCACCCATCATCCTCAATATGGTATTGATGTCTTCTGTTTGCTGCCTCATGTTGTTTACAAGCTCTCACCTGGTGAGTTATAATTGTTATATTTGATACGCACGTCGCCTTTACAACATTTACTAAACTATGAATTAGTTTATTTAAATAACTCTATTATGCATCTCATTCCCATCCTGCTGGCACATAATGGGTCTAGGGTCAGGGCTCAGCATGTGTTAAATTTACAGGTCCACACCTGCCCAACCCAGCCCACTGCCAGACCGACTGGGCTGCCCAGTCTCTTAACCCTCTTTCCCTACATCTACTCGTTGAACTGCTGTATAACATTGGCTTCTTAGTATAATATAGGGATATACAATGCAGAATAAGCCACATGAGGATGAAAATCTTTAGCGCTAGATCTTTCGTACTCTCGTGCGTTGTCAGAAGCTATGTAATGTTGCAAGACAGCAACTGATAGGAAGAGAAATTCTCTAAGGCAAGGCAGAAGGTATCAGTGGCGGCCCATGTCACAGACAATATAATAGCCTATGTGATATGTCATATCTTATTAATGAAAATAAGATACCAGATATATTAAGCAAATTTCCTATATTTATTTGTAACAGATAAGTCAACTGTAGATATAAATCCAGATGTACTCCTGTAAACCCTTTTGGGGGCCTAGTTCCTAGGCCTTTTGTGTATCCATATTCTCTTACACTACCATCCATGGGATGGTTATGGGGGTACCATCCATGGGATGGTTATGGGGTGCACAATAAACTGGGCGCTTCGGCGGCAAAAATCTAAAATCTTCATGGCGAGAGTTGTGAAATTACTGAAAACTGAACGAGCAAACTGAACGAGACACGTGAGGATTAACAATCAGGTAACTAGCGATCAGTTGAGGTTTTTCTTCATTAGGTTCCTCTACAGGAAATATAATGAGTGACTATGATAGTATTAAAGTATTCAAGACATCATGGATGGATATATTATATCAACTTGGATTTTAAGAAAGCTACGAAAGGGAAAGAATGGGTACCTGAAGGACGTTTCCGGGGGTCAGCGCCCCCGCGGCCCAGTCCCAGACCAGGCGGAGGATCAAAACCTGATCGACTAGGCTGTTACTGCTGGCCGCACGCAGTCCAACGTACTGGTCAAATACTGATTTGAGGAACTTGTCCAGTTTCCTCTTGAAGACCGCCAGAGGTTTGTTGGTAATTTCCTGTATGGACCGGGGGAGGCGCTGAAGAGTCGGAGACCTCTGACACTCATTACAGTGGATGTAATTTTCTGTTTGAACGGAAAATGGCACCAGTTATAGGAAGAAAGGTTCCTCATGTGGAGTGCCACCAATGGGGCTCCACAAGGCTCGTTGCTCCCCCTCACAATGTTCATAATTTATATACATTGCTTGAAAGGAAGAATAAAAAAAATAAGAACATTTGCGAATGACAAAGTACATAATAAAAATAAATGAATCCCTACAAGAAAACTAGTACATATTGAGCACGGGAGTGACGGATGGTGGAATATAATGTAGGTAAAGTAGGAGACAACAGTGTATGTACTTGTGGGGAAAAAATAATAGTTTACCTGGAGTTTAGGTGTAGTCTCTTCTAGAGGTCACCGCCCCCGTGTTCCGGTCCGAGACCAGGCCTCGTCGCTGCCCTGATTGATCAGGCTGTTAGTACCCGCCACTCAGGGTCCAAAGTGTGCACAGAACCCGGCTGGTCAGGAATCTATGGGGTGTTGGTTATTTCCCCTTGTGTATGAAGGGGAGGGTGTTGAAGAGTCTTGGTCCCTTAACATTTATTGAGTAATAATGAAACATTAAAATCGTCATAAAGAGAGAGACAGATACAGACAGAGAGGCACAGACATACATATAAAGACATTTGTGTAGAGTAGCGGGGTGAGTGGCTGGTGGGGTGCAGGTGTTAGCCAACAGGTGTGAGAAGGAACAGGTGTATAGTGAATACCGGTGTGCTGGGTCCTCACACTCCCTACCAACTGATGGGGTTTCTGCTGCAAATGTAACTGCTACTGTTGTTGTTGCTGCTGCTGCTGCTGCTGCTGCTAGTGCTGCAGCAGCAGTAGTGGTTGCTGGGGTGGGGGTGTTGGTGCGAGTGCTTGGTGGTGTGTTAAGTACTATCATCATAAGAACATAAGAATAAGAACATAAGAATGGAGGAACACCGCAGAAGGCCTACTGGCCCATACAAGGCAGGTCCTTATCAAAACCACCACTACCTAAGAATTTACTTTTGTACTCACGACACTAATCAAACCCAGCCCCTCCCACTCATATATTTGTCCAATCTCTTTTTAAAGCCACCCAAGGTCCTAGCCTCTATCACCACTCGGAAGATTGTTCCACGCATCTACAACTTGTTCGAAAACCCAGTACTTGCCTATGTCCTTTCTAAATCTAAATTTATCCAATTTAAATCGTTATTTCTCGTTCTTACTTGGTTCGATATCCTCAGTATTTTATTAATATCTCCTTTGTTTATGCCCGTCATCCACTTGTACACCTCGATGATATCTCCCTCATTCTACGTCTCTCCAGAGAGTGGAGATTCAATGCTCTAAGTCTATCTTCATACGGGAGATTTCTTATACTGTAAATCATTTTAGTCATTCTTCTTTGTATGTTCTCCAATGAATCTATATCCATCCTGTAGTAAGGAGACCAAAACTGAGCTGCATAATCCAAATGAGGTCTCACTAGTGATGTATAGAGCTGTAAAATAACTTTTGGACTTCTGTTGCTTATACTTCTTGAAATAAATCCTAGTAATCTGTTAGCCTTATTGCACACTTAGGCACTGTTGTCTTGGCTTTAGATTTCTGCTTACCATGACTCCCAAGTCTTTTTCACATTCTGTATGATCAAGCTCAACTTCACCTAGTTTATAAATTCGAGGGATATTTTCATTACCAACGACTAGCACCTTACACTTGTCCACATTGAACTTCATCTGCCACTTTTCAGACCAAGACATTAATTTGTCCAAATCCTCCTGGAGTTCACTGGTATCCTCCTCAGAATGAATTATACGACCTATTTTTGTATCATCAGCAAATTTACTCATGTCACTTGCAATTCCTTCATCAAGGTCATTTATGTAAATTATGAACAACAATGGGCCCAAAACTGATCCTTGTGGAACGCCACTAGTGACAAATCCCCATTCAGATTTGACCCCATTAATGGAAACTCTCTGCTTTCTATTGGTAAGCCATGCCTCTATCCATGCTAGAACTTTACCTCCTATACCATGAGCTGCCATGCTGTCATGGTGGGTTACTGCCGGTTAATGATATTACTACTATATTGATCTCTCCTTCCCTCCCTCCATCTCCCTCACCACAGCTTCCTGTCATATTACCTCCTCCCTACCAGTCTCATCTCTCTCTCTCTCTCTCTCTCTCTCTCTCTCTCTCTCTCTCTCTCTCTCTCTCTCTCTCTCTCTCTCTCTCTCTCTCTCACTCCATTTAAAATCTCAAATCCTAATGAACACTCTCCGGTCAGAATTTCCCAAACTGATGATAGAAAATAGATTGCCAAATTAAAGTTGAGAGAGAGTAATAAATAAGAGCGTAGTACTCGAGTGTAGGTGTAGTATTGAGTAGGTGTAGTACTGAGTGTAGGTGTAGTACTTGAGTGTAGGTGTAGTACTGAGTGTAGGTGTAGTACTTGAGTGTAGGTGTAGTACTGAATGTAGATGTAGTCACCACCAAAAATAGTTTAAAAAAAGATCAAAAGAGGAGAACCCCTATACCGTAGCCATTACCAAAACTAAAACTCACAGGAGTAATACATGCAGTATTCCCAGGGTGATACCAAATAGTAAGAAAAGAACAACAGTGAAGGGGAAATAATCCTGATGATTTAGCCAATTCTCATAATAATAATAATAATAATTTATCACCCTTTTGTTCACTTGGATGACTTGTGATGGTCTTACTACACAGGGTGTACGGCTGTGTCCAGTAAACCGACCGCTTTAATGGGTCAAACTTTCATAAAGTATCGTTTAAAATCGGATTTTGTCTATAAATTTTTGGTAACACAATAACATTAAATGAAGATGATAATTTTTAGGTAAACTGACAGAAAAACGTAAATGTAAACGCAGAGTTTATTATCCTTCCACATAAACATGCAAGGCTCTCCCCCCACCCTCTGTGATACCCTCCCCCACCCTCTGTGATACACACTCTCCTACCTCCTGTGATACACTCTCCCCACTCCACTGTGATACACTCTCCCCACTCCACTGTGATACACTCTCCCCACTCCACTGTGATACACTCTCCCCACTCCACTGTGATACACTCTCCCCCCTCCACTGTGATACACTCTCCCCACTCCACTGTGATACACTCTCCCCACTCCACTGTGATACACTCTCCCCACTCCACTGTGATACACTCTCCCCACTCCACTGTGATACACTCTCCCCACTCCACTGTGATACACTCTCCCCACTCCACTGTGATACACTCTCCCCACTCCCGTGATACACTTCCCACCCCCCTGTGATACACTCTCCCTACCCCCTGTGATACATCCTCCAGCACCGTCTGTGATACATCCTGCACCCTTTTATACACCCTTGTTACACTCGCCTTTACCCCATTGTGACACCCCATCTATCTCATGTAGTGCCCCACCTCAACCTCGTTGTGACACCCCCTCTAACTTGTTACACCCTCCACCCCTTTACCTTTGATGAGTTCCCAGAGTTTTTCTACTTCCAGAGCCCGGCCTTGAGCCAGACTCGTCCGGTGCTTGTAGAATCCCTTTATAACTCACTCTATACTACTACTACTACTACTACTAGTACTACTACTACTACTACCACTACCACCATCACCATTATGCTACTACCTCTCGTTCTCCCGCCCGCCCCCCCTCCCCTTTCGTATATATACTGGCTTGGTTGCTTTCAATCTTGTGTTAGAGTAGTTATAGTGCTCCAAGTTGAACCAGAACCTCGTCATAAGTGTCTCCTGTGTGCGGATTATTGTTCCACTCATGGTATTGTGACTTTATACTTTATACCATTGTGACACCTAACGTCTTGTGACACCCTCTGCCCTCCCTTGTGACAACTCTTCTTGTGACACCCTCTCCGCCTCCCTTGTAATACGTCTCTAAATCCTGTATAACACATCCTGTATAACACCCCTGTACCAGTTGTAACACCCCTCCGCCCTTCATAACACGCCCGCGCCTTGTAACACACTTTTACCCCTTATAACACCCCATCCACCAGTTGTAACACGCCTCACCGCTTGTAACCCCTCTATCAACTGTAACACGCGCACACTGGCTGTTCCATCGTAACACGTGACACGTACTAACACCTCCATTCACTTAATATTGATGGGATCGAATATGAAGTATCAGAACATTTACCTTCGCCTCCTGAAGAAGTGCTTTATTGTAGATGAACTTTATTCATTATAGTTCTATTACTGGATCTCTGGGTGTGTCCCCCGTGTTTTGCGCAACCCTGTTAATACCTAAATAATTCACGTTAAACCCTTGTGGGTCAATCAGCGCAAGACGTGGTAGAGGCTTGATCCTCTGTCTGCTGAGCACCAGACACACACCAGAGTGTGCGCGTGTTTGTTTGTTTTTGTACTCAGTACTGTGGTGGTTGTGTACTCGGTACTGTGGTGGTTGTGTACTCAGTACTGTGGTGGTTGTGTACACACACAACCCGCACATATAAAAGAGAGGAGCTTACGGGTTGTGTGTGTATTGTTCCAGTCACGGTATTGTGTCTTTTTGTTATTTGTGGTTGTGTACTCGGTACTGTGGTGGTTGTGTACTCGGTACTGTGGTGGTGGTGTACTCTGTACTGTTGTGGTGGTGTACTCGGTACTAAGGAATGGTATTGTGATACCAACAAGATGAGAACATAAGAATGGAGGAACACTGCACAAGGCCTACTGGTCCATACAAGGCAAGTATTTATCAAAACCACCCCTTCCTAACAACAACAATCAAACCCAACCCCTTCCACTCATATTTGCCCAATCTCTCTTTAAAGCTACCCAGGGTCCTAGCTTCGATTACCCTACTCGGAAGACTGTTCCACGCATCGACAACTTAGAAAACCAGTAGTCCTTTAGAAATCTAAATTTATCTAACTTAAATCCGTCATTTCTGGTTCTTACATGATTCGATATTCTCAGTATTTTATTAATATGACCTTTGTTTATGAAGATTGAGACACCTTTACAACATATGGGAATCTTTATTGAAGAAACGTTTCGCTTCACAGTGGCTTCATCAGTCCAATACAAAGCAGAAAGGTGTAAGGAGAGGAGAAGTTTGAGGTAATCAGTCCCTCGGCCTGTAGTCGATGTGTTCAGGCTGAGGGACTGATGACCTCGAACTCCTCCTCTCTTTACACATTTCTGCTTTGTATTGGACTGATGAAGCCACTGTGTTGGCGAAACGTTTCTTCAATAAAGATTCCCATATGTTGTAAAGGTGTTTAAATTTTCAACTTGTCGGTTTTAAGCCATTTATCACAACTGTGTTTATGCCTATCATCCTAGTTAATCACTACAATTACCTAACCTTAATATCAGTATAATCATTGTGTCACTATCGAGTAATATCTATCATAAGACCTAGGCATATTATTGGCCTTCTTGTAATATCAAATTCATAAAATGTATAAATAACATATGTACAACCCACTTTGTAATATTATCAGAAATAAAGTTGAATTGAATTGAACTTATGTTGAAAAAGACACTGTGATCAAAAGCTCTACAGTCTATAACTTTATGGGTTGTTTTCATTGCCAAGGACTAGGACTTTACACTTGTCCACATTGAACTTCAACTGCCACTTTTCAGACTAAAACATTAATGTGTCCAAATCTTCCTAGAGTTGATAAGTAAGACACACATTAATGCAGAGGGTGTGCATTAATGGGGTTAAATCTGAGTGGGGATCTGTAACAAGTGGCGTTCCACAGGGATCGGTTTTGGGCCCGTTGTTGTTTATAATATATATAAATGACCTTGACGAGGGAATTACTAGTGATATGAGCAAATTCGCTGATGACACGAAGATAGGTAGGATAATCGATTCAGACGTAGATGTCACGGAACTTCAGGAGGATTTAGACAAACTCAATTCCTGGTCAGAAAAATGGCAGATGCAGTTTAATGTAGATAAATGCAAAGTTCTAAAGCTCGGGAATGTTCATAACTCTAGCACCTACCAGCTTAATAATGTTGAACTCAGCCGTACAGAATGCGAAAAGGATCTGGGGGTTATGGTAAGCAGCAACCTCAAACCAAGTCAGCAATGCCTAAGCGTAAGAAATAAAGCAAATAGATTACTGGGATTTATATCAGGAAGTGTAAGCAACAGAAGTCCAGCGGTTATATTACAGCTTTATACATCATTAGTGGGGCCTCACCTAGATTATGCAGCTCAGTTCTGGTCTCCATTTTACAGAATGGATATAAATTCGTTAGAAAACATTCAGCGACGAATGACAAAGTTAATTCATAGCATTAGAAATCTTCCGTATGAAGAAAGATTGAAGACCCTTAAATTACATTCACTTGTAAGACGAAGAATGAGGGGAGACATGATCGAGGTATATAAGTGGAAGATGGGTATTAATAAGGGGGATATAAATAAGGTCTTGAGGATATCTCTCCAACAGAGAACCCGCAATAATGGATTCAAATTGGATAAGTTTAGATTTAGAAAGGATATAGGAAAATATTGGTTTGGAAATAGGGTAGTTGATGAGTGGAACAGTCTGCCTAGTAGGGTCATTGAAGCTATGACCTTGGGTAGTTTCAAATTTAGGTTGGATAAATTCATGAGTGAGAGGGGTTGGATTTGAGTGGGACTCGCACTTGAGTTAATAGAATCTTCAAAGCTTATTTCTTGGGTAGAATTGAAAATTAGGTTAGTGGGATGGATTGTGAAGGACCTGCCTAGTATGGGCCAACAGGCCTGCTGCAGTGTTCCTCCTTTCTTATGTTCTTATGTTCTAACAGTTAGGTATCTTTATTCCGAAACGTTTCGTCTACACAGTAGGCTTCTTCAGTCGATTACAGAAGTTTAGCAGAAACAGTAGAGATGTGAAGACGATGTAATCAGTCTATCACCCTTGAAAACGTAATTTTGAGTTGGTCAGTCCCTCAGGCTGGAGAAGAGTTATGCTCCATAGTCTGGAACAGTGTGAAGCAGCAGTGTGGAGACTTATATACTGTCGGAAGGTGAGATGCCGTTCACTAGAAGAAGAAAGAAGGTAATATACAACATCTGGGTATCTTTATTGTAGACGTTTCGCCCTCCAGTGGCTTTATCAATACAAATTCTAGGACATAATTTGAAGACAGTAGAACTATATACAAAAGATGTGGTAATCAGTCCCTCGGCCTTGGAGTTGGTGTGTTCAGCACTACGGTGCTCAAATTATGTCCTAGAAATTGTATTGATAAAGCCACTGGTTGGCGAAACGTCTACAATAAAGATACCAAGATGTTGCACATGTCTAAATTTTTCAACTTGTCGGTATTGTATACCGACTTGTATGGGCCAGTAGGCCTTCTGCAGTGTTCCTCCATTCTTATGTTCTTAAAGAAAGTTTCGCCACACTGTGGCATCATCAGTCCATACAATGGACTGATGAAGCCAATATGGAATCAATAATTGCCGAGGCAATCCGCAGCCATCTTGAAAAGCATAAATTAATCAACGAATCTCAGCACGGTTTTACAAAAGGGCGTTCCTGCCTTACAAATTTAATAACTTTTTTCACTAAGGTATTTGAGGAGGTAGATCATGGTAATGAATATGATATTGTGTATATGGACTTCAGTAAGGCTTTTGATAGAGTCCCACATCAGAGACTATTGAGGAAAATTAAGGCACACGGAATAGGAGGAGAATTTTTTTCCTGGATAGAGCCATACAGGATATTGCAAGAAACCCAAAATATTTCTACTCCTATGCAAAATCCAAGCTAAGAACTACCTGTAGAATTGGACCATTATTGAGAGGAGATTCGTATACGGACGATGAACAGGAAATGAGTGAAATTCTAAAAGAACAGTATGAGTCAGTGTTCAGCAACTCACTAAATGACAGCAAGGTAGAAAATGCAGAAATATTTTTCACTCCAGCAGAAGGCTGCGCAGACCACCTAACCGACATTAGTACAAATCCCATAGATTTCGAAAAAGAAATGGCCAACATGCCCACTCACTCAGCACCTGGACCAGATTCATGGAATGCTTTATTTATAAAGCAGTGCAAAGTACCATTAGCAAGAGCCCTTAGTATTCTGTGGAGAAAGAGCTTAGATCTAGGTGAAATTCCAGAGGCCTTAAAGAGTGCAGACATAGCTCCTTTGCATAAGGGAGGTAGTAGAGCACTAGTTAAAAATTACAGACCAGTAGCCCTCACTTCTCACATCATAAAAATCTTTGAAAGAGTGATGAGACGGCAGATTACAAAGTTCATGGACCAGCACAACCAACATAACCCGAACCAGCATGGCTTTAGAGCGGGTCGATCATGCCTGTCACAGCTGCTGAACCATTATGACAGAATTACGGAGGCATTGGAGGACGACCAAAACGCAGATGTGATTTACACAGATTTTGCAAAGGCGTTTGACAAATGCGATCATGGGTGATAGCGCACAAAATGAGGGCCATAGGCATTACGGGAAGGTAGGCAGATGGATTTTTGAGTTCCTAACACAAAGAACACAAAAAGTAGTAGTGAACAGGGCAAGATCCAGCATCAGCGAGGTCAAAAGCTCAGTGCCCCAAGGCACTGTCCTAGCACCTCTGCTGTTTCTCATCCTCATAGCAGACATAGATAAAAACACCAGCACACTTTTGTATCATCATTTGCAGATGACACTAAAATAAGCATGAAAGTCACTACGGTAGAGGACACTGAAAATTACAGGAGGACATAAGCAAGGTCTTCCAATGGGCAGGAGAACAACATGACGTTCAATGGTGATAAGTTTCAGCTGCTTAGGTATGGAAAAAATGAAGAACTCAAAAGGAACACTATATACAAAACGCAAGAGGGTCACCACATAGAACGAAAGGAACACGTAAAGGACTTGGGAATAATTATGTCTGCTGATCTGTCGTTTAAAGACCATAACAAGACAAAGATCACAACAGCCAGGAAGATGACGGGGTGGGTATTGAGAACTTTCAAAACAAGGGGAAAAAATGCCGATGGTGACACTATTCAAATCGCTAGTGCTCCCTCACTTAGAATACTGCTCAGTGCTGACGGCCCCGTTCAGGGCAGGAGAAATAGCAGAGCTGGAACAAATCCAGAGATCGTTTACGGCTCACATTGAGCCATTGAAACATCTAAATTATTGGGAACGCTTCAAGTCTTGAACATGTACTCATTGGAGCGGAGGAGAGAGAGATACATGATAATATATCATGGAAAGTACTTGAGGGCTGGTCCCAAATCTGCACACTGCCATAACAACATACTGGAGTGAGAGATATTGGAGAAAGTGTAAAATAAACCCAGTGAGGAGCAGGGGTGCGGTGGGGACAATACGGGAGCACTGTATTAACATCCGGGGTCCCAGACTATTCAACATCTTACCAGAAGATATCCGAAACACGGCTGGAACCAGTGTAGAAGCCTTCAAGAGGAAACTGGACAAATATCTTCACCAGGTGCCAGATCAACCAGGCTGTGATGGATATGTGGGGCAGCGGGCCTCCAGCAGCAACAGCCTGGTTGACCAGGCAAGCACCAGACGAGCCTGGCCCATGGCCGGGCTCAGAGAGTAGATACTCTCGAAACTCTTCAAAGGTATATCAAAGGTATGGTTGAGAAATAGGCAGCAGAGAGTTTGCATAAATGGGGAGAAATCAGAGTGGGGAAGCGTCACAAGCTGTGTTCCACAGGGGTCAGTGTTGGGCCCCTTGATGTTCACAATCTACATAAACGAAATAGATGAGGGAATAAATAGCGACATAATCAAATTTGCCAATGACGCGAAAATAGGCCATCCAATTCATTCAAATGAGGACATTAGAGCACTCCAGGAAGATTTGAATAGACTGATGCAGTGGTCGGAGAAGTGGCAGATGCAGTTTAATATAGATAAATGCAAAGTTCTAAATATTGGACAGGACAATAACCATGCCACATATAAACTAAATAATGTAGATCTTAATACTACTGATTGCGAAAAGATTTAGGAGTTCTGGTTAGCATTAATCTAAAACCAAGACAGCAGTGCATAAGTGTTCCAAAAAAAGCGAACAGAATCTTGGCTTCATATCAAGACGCATAAATAATAGGAGTCCTCAGGTTGTTCTTCAACTCTATATATCCTTGGTTAGGCCTCATCTAGATTATGCTGCACAATTTTGGTCACCGTATTACAAAAATGGATATAAATGCTCCCGGAAAACGTACAGAGGAGGATGACAAAGTTGATCCCATGTATCAGAAATCTTCCCTATGAAGATAGACTGAGGGCCCTGAATCTGCACTCTCTAGAAAGGCGTAGAATTGGGGGATAGATTGAGGTGTATAAATGGAAAACAGGAATAAATAAAGGG
>WNWK01002143.1:215000-226469 GCA_009830355.1 Cherax destructor | reverse complement strand
TACAGAAGATTAAAATAGCTTGAATCCATGCTTGAGGCTCACTGATGTGCCCGGGCTGGGAGAAACATGGCGTGTGACCCAGGTTGCCCAGCTCTTTAGGCATTTGTGGCTGACTGCGTAAGATCGTCACCTGGGAACCGCGCCAGTCTCACAGTAGTGAGATCGAATGTTGCTGATTATGCTTTTTCTGTATATATATATATATATATATATATATATATATATATATATATATATATATATATATATATATATATATATATATATATATATATATATATATATAATAAAGACTTCAAGGAAGAATATTTAGATTTCTTTCTGAAGCCATTTGAATATTCCACTTCCCCTACCACCCCATCTTTTTTTTTTTTTTTTTACAAACTTTATTTCAAGACAAAATACAATGGGGAGTAAAACAACATAGATAACTCAGAGCTACATGTCAAATACTTCGTCCAACTCCCCGGCAGTGGGCCGCGTGACCAGAATACTGCAGGCATTTCCCTCTGGATCGCAACACTGAGTCTCTGAAAGAGAAGCTGGTCGCCCTGTGGTCCTTGGTTTCTATGATGAGTTTTCCACCCAGCTCCTTGAGAAACTTTAGAGCACACTTGCCCCATGCTCCATGGGTCTCCGACCCTATTGGGATGAAGTTATAGCAAGAGGGAAGGTCTTCATATTTGCGGGTCTTCTGGGTCTCCCTGTGGCTGGCAGCTCCACCCCCTTCGGCTAAGGAGTGTGGCAGGTAGGTGTCTGCCAATGTGGCAGCACAGGTGTAGTCCCAAGCAATCTGCTTTCCATCCTTCCAGGGTAGCATGGTGGCTCCATCAGGACGCTTTTGACTTCCATCAGACCTCTGCACTTGGGGTTCCCGTTGAACTGGGCAACGGGCTGTGGCGAGGCTTCTCTTTATGATGTCATTGACCTCCTCATGTCTAGCATACTTCCTTCTGATGTGTGACACACTAGACCATGAAGTCCGAATTGGTCAGCCGTCGCCCTGCCGCAAATACACCTATGTTCGGTGAGTATGGGGGCGGCTAGGCGAAGAGCAACACCAATCCGAATGGCCTGTGGGTCGAGTCGAGTCCCCAGAGAGGTTGGGAACAGCAAGAAGGAAATCTCCTGAGTGTGGTGCCTTCACCGCTAGGAGACGAGCTTTGTCCTTTCCTGAAGCGTTGGTGAGCATTGTGTTGGAAATTTTTCCATGATCGGTTTGTCCCAGTGGGACTGTTTGTGCTCTTTTGGAGGAGCTGGTCTACTGGAGGAGTCTGCCAGGATGTCCCACTGCACTGCTGCTTCAATGAACTTGGGGTCTTGAGCTCCCACCACACCTCTCAAACGTTCAGGGACAATCCTTTTGACTAATCCACAGGAGGCCAAACACGATGACAGAAATGCAGGTAACGCTACCTGCCTTGCTTTGCGCACCCTATACCTCCCAGTCGCACTGGGAGGGTTGCCTCTCCCATTGCTGATCCTCTAGTGACAGATTCAGTGCCTTCTTGAAGGTTAATCTCAGGTGTGCGTCATACTCATCAAGTGTTGGGTTTTCAAAGAGGTGCGCACCTCAAGAAGTAAGTGAGTCTTGGCATAGTAAGACACCTTGTGAGGAGATACAGGGCATCATGGGCATCAAGATCACTTATTCTCTCCTCCATTCTTTTCAGGTCATTCACTTTGTCCTTGAGGACAGTGTCGATGGCGTGGTGACCCAGCAGTGCTCCCAGGAGGGTACTGTTGGATGGAGTGGTAGTAGTGACTTCTGGGAGGATTGTTTGCACCGCTTTGATTATTTCCTGATTTGTTGTGATAATTTCACACTTTGAGGGATTATATATATATATATATATATATATATATATATATATATATATATATATATATATATATATATATATATATATGTCGTGCCGATTAGGTAAAACTTGCGATTTTGGCTTAAATAGCAACGCTCGTCTTGCCATATAAGACAAGCGAAATTTTGTGTATGCAATAATTTCGCAAAAATCATTCTGAACCTAACGAAACAAATATATTTCATTGTGTTTGTTTATCATTAAATTATTGTAAACGAATCTAAAATATATGTAGTTGGGTTAGGCTAAATTAAATTGCGCTTGTTGTAATAGGGTTAGGTAAGTTTTCAAAGTTTCTCTTGGTACAAAATTATTTTTTACATTAACATAAATGAAAAAATATATCTTTAAACGTATAGAGAAAATGTTAGAAAGGACTTAATTTTAAATGAGTTCTTGCTAATTGACCATTTTAGCTATTAGGCACGACATTATACACACACACACACATATATATATATATATATATATATATATATATATATATATATATATATATATACACACACCAAACTGCAGCAAGCCAGGATTCGACCCCAAGACACACTGTCCTGCCTCAAGAGACAAAACAACGTATGGTTACAATAATATATATATATATATATATATATATATATATATATATATATATATATATATATATATATATTATTGTAGCCGTGGACGAATGGTATTTAATGAATAACAACACTGCGACTAGCTGAGGGCTCGAACCCACGTCGTTTTGGCCTACCTCATGGTGAGCGAAAATCACATGATGCTCTAACCCAGGACCACCCAATCCTACAAGAATCATGCACCCAGCAGAGCTAGGTGTTTTACCGCAATCCAAGGACATACGATGGTGTGGATGCCTCAGAGCTAATTTCATTTTAGGGCCAAAACGATATGGGTTCGAGTCCTTGGCTAGTCACATTTTCTCTTATATGTTTAAAGATATATATATTTTTTATTTATGTTAATGTAAAAATTAATAATTTTGTACCAAAAACTTACCTAACCTTATTATAACAAGCGCAAATTAATTTAGCCTAATTCAACTAAATATATTTTACATAAGTTTACAATAATTTAAAAATAAGCAAACAACGAGCTATATTTTTTCGTTAGGTTTAGAATGATTTTTGCGAAATTATTGCATACACAAATTATCGCTTGCCTTATTCGGCAAAAAGTGTGTTGATATTTAAGCAAAAATAGCAAGTTTTACCTATTCGGCACGACATATATATTATTCAGAGTATGCAACATTAAACAGGTGAATGCTATTATTTGTTTGTTGAATAAGTAGCTACAAAATGGTTATATTAAAGACTACCTTGGTTGGTGGAGTATTTTTTTTCAATTTTATATTATGCAAATGAACAGTATTCCATAAGTCATATACACCTCGTCCATAAAAATTATGCTTTACGTGAGTAGATATCAATAATATATGATGATTTTGGACCTATATCAATCATAATACTTCCCTTACAATATATTCGGTGACCTTTTCAAATAATATATATGTTTCTATAATATTGGATATAATATCCGAACGGTAATTAATTCATGTATGCATTCATAAATATAATTCTATATAGAGGCATAGAAAGTACAAATTGCATTAATTCATTCGTGAAAATAACCTTTACTCCTCTGTTTACTATGTTTGAGTTGCCTGATATTATTTCTGCCCAGGAGAGACTGTCCAGGAACTTTTTTCCACAACAGTACCTATTGAGCTAAGGTGCTTCCAGGAACTATTTATGGAACAATGATTTGATGAACCGTCTTCCATTTTACATTTGTGAGGTTAAAATCTCCAAGGAGGAAAATATTTGGTGTCAGTTGGATTAGGCGTTGAATTTGGAGATAAACGAAACATAAAAGAAAAATCAGGCAACCTAACTACTGGTGTTTTATGTGACTTATTACTACACCTGCGCAAGAGTTACTCTTCCACGTCCCTGGTGTATATAACACTTTGAAAGGAAGGGATCCTAGCTATCAGTGAGCTGGATTGCGTTGACATCCTCGCAGTATTTTCTAGCCAGCACTTAATGCCAGTTGTACCTGGGCAACCATTCATTACCAACTTCCCACAGTGACAAAACGTTACAATAGGGATTCCTCCTCTGATACCTGAGAAACAGGTCCTTCCTCCTGTGCTTCCCAGCATCATGTCCTCCCCTGCTGAGGCAGATAATAAAGTTGCCTATATTACAAGTCATGATATTTCTATACTATTATTCGCCTACTTCTCTATTCCCTTAGACTTAACTTTTATCCGTAATGATACAAGAAATATATTCATCTGGTAACACTGATTTCATTCATCTCTATCTTCAGTTTTAATTTATTTTATTTATCCACCGTCTGATATTCATTAAAAGTGTTACCCTCTTCAGTGTTTCCATAAAGCTGGGAAGAATCGGTATGTCATCTCTGGCTTCTTCCAGGTTTGTCTTCACCTAATGGAAAAGTTTCTCAAAGCTCAGAGAAGACATCTTTAACACTTCATTAATGAAAGAACCCATTAAGCCCGTGTTCACAGGACACAGGTTCATAGTTTTTTCCTCCCAGGTTCCTCTCCGCAGCTTCTCACCAGTTCCTCTCCTGATTCCACACGGTACCTGCTCCCAGCACCTTATTAGTTTGTTCCCAGCTCCTCACAAGCTCCTGTCCCCAGCTTATCTTTACATGCTCGAGTTTCTCTTCACACGGTTTCATTCTCAGTTACATTCACCAGCTCCCGTCCCCAACTCTTCTTCCCCAACGTTCGTCGTCCTGTTCCCAGCTCATCACCAACGCCTGTCCCAGCTTTCTTCCCCAACGCCCATCCCCAACTCCTCTTCTCCAGCGCCCGTCCCCAACTCTTCTCCCCAACGCCCGTCCCTAACTCTTCTTCCCCAACGCCCATCCCCAATGCCCTTCCCCAGCTCTTCTTCTCCAACACCCGTCCCCAGCTCTTCTATCCCAACGCCCGTCTCAGCACTTCTTCCCCAACGCCCATCCCAAGCTCTTCTTCCCCAACGCCCATCCCCAGCTCTCTTCCCCAACACCAGTCCCCAGCTTCTTTTCACAAGTTCCTGTCTCCAGTTCCTTTTCATCATGTCCCGTCCCCAGCTGCTCTTTACCAGCTCCCGTCCCCAGCTCCTCTTCCCCAATGCCCGTCCCCAGCTTCTTTTCACCAGCTCCCGTCCCCAGCTGCTCTCTCTTCCTAGTACTGACGAGTTTCAAACATCACAGACAGCATAGAAAGGATTCCCGTTTTTTTGTGTGTGCCATTATGAATGCGGCGAGGATACTGAAGCGTAATTCTGAGCCGGCAGCGAGCTGGCGCAGGTACAGAAAGCCTCTTACCCAATAAAACAACGACATCACCGGCCGAATAACCAAGCAGAAGGCAAGGCCTCCGAAGTTAGAATTTCACTGAAATTTTCTCGTTTCCACATTAGGAGTGAGAGAGAGGCTTGCATAGCAAAGAGGCGAGCAGGACATGGCCCGGGTGTGATCCCTCGTGTCTTGTAGACATTCCTGGCGCTGAGGACATTGTAATGCCGTTCTCTCTGCTGAAACCCACACACATGAGACTCGTCCATACCATTAGACTGAGACACACACGCCACTCCTGCACAAAGTGCTATATGAAAATAAATTGAAGAACACAGCGGAAATAGAATGTATTGGGAATATTCGTGAGCGGAAGTTTGTGTTATTAAATTCTCGTGAAAGCGCTAAACTCAATGGGCTAAGAAGGTTTGAATGAATGATTTTGAAATCCGACAATGTGATAAATGAAACACCTGTACAACATTTGCACAACCTTTTTTTGGAAACTTTTCGACAGCCAGAGGCTTATTCAGTCCACTGCAGAGAAACACTGCAAGATGAGCAGGAATTGAAGATAATTAATGGACTGAATATATCGACTCCAAGCTGAGGGACTGATTACCTCAAACTACTCCTCATCTTCCTATCGTTCTCTGCATTGAACTGAAGCTACTGGATTTAATGCAAATATGGATAAATAGCTCCTATACTCAGGATCAAGAGTCCTTCACCGACAACACGGCAACCCCCTTGCAAGGAGAAAACAAGAAATTGCAGCTACTAAGCAGGGAGAAATACAAGCAGTTGCAACTAAGCAGGTAAATGTACAAGCAGTTGCTGCTATTAAGCAGGGAGATGTACAAGCAGTTGCTGCTACTAAGCAGGGAGACGTACAAGTAGTTGCTGCTACTAAGCAGGGAGATATACAAGTAGTTGCAGCTACTAAGAAGGGAGATACACAAGCAGTTGCTGCTACTAAGCAGGGAGACGTACAAGCAGTTGCTGCTACTAAGCAGGGAGACGTACAAGCAGTTGCTGCTACTAAGCAGGGAGATGTACAAGTAGTTGCTGCCACTAAGCAGGGAGATGTACAAGAGTTGCAGCTACTAACAGGAGATGATCAAGCAGTTGCTGCTACTAAGCAGGGAGACGTACAAGCAGTTGCTGCTACTAAGCAGGGAGATGTACAAGTAGTTGCTGTCACTAAGCAGGGAGATGTACAAGTAGTTGCAGCTACTAAGCAGGGAGATGTACAAGCAGTTGCAGCTACTAAGCAGGGAGATGTACAAGCAGTTGCAGCTACTAAGCAGGGAGATGTACAAGTAGTTGCTGCCACTAAGCAGGAGATTACAAGCAGTTGCTGCCACTAAGCAGGGAGATGTACAAGCAGTTGCTGCTACTAATCAGGGAGATGTACAAGCAGTTGCTGCCACTAAGCAGGGAGATGTACAAGTAGTTGCAGCTACTAAGCAGGGAGATGTACAAGCAGTTGCTGCCACTAAGCAGGGAGATGTACAAGCAGTTGCAGCTACTAAGCAGGGAGATGTACAAGCAGTTGCTGCCACTAAGCAGGGAGATGTACAAGCAGTTGCTGCCACTAAGCAGGGAGATGTACAAGCAGTTGCAGCTACTAAGCAGGGAGATGTACAAGCAGTTGCTGCCACTAAGCAGGGAGATGTACAAGCAGTTGCAGCTACTGAGCAGGGAGATGTACAAGCAGTTGCAGGTACTAAGCAGGGAGATGTACAAGAAGTTGCATCTACTAAGCAGGGAGATGTACAAGCAGTTGCAGCTACTAAGCAGGGAGATGTATAAGCAGTTGCAGCTACTAAGCAGGGAGATGTACAAGCAGTTGCTGCTACTAAGCAGGGAGATGTACAAGCAGTTGCGACTACTAAGTAGGTAGATGTACAAGCAGTTGCAGCTACTAAGCAGGGAGATGTGCAAGCAGTTGCAGCAACTAAGCAGGGAGATGTACAAGCAGTTGCAGCAACTAAGCAGGGAGATGTACAAGCAGTTGCTGCTACTAAGCAGGGAGATGTATAAGCAGTTGCAGCAACTAAGCAGGGAGATGTACAAGCAGTTGCAGCAACTAAGCAGGGAGATGTACAAGCAGTTGCAGCTACTAAGCAGGGAGATGTACAAGCAGTTGCAGCTACTAAGCAGGGAGATGTACAAGCAGTTGCAACTACTAAGCAGGGAGATGTACAAGCAGTTGCAGCAACTAAGCAGGGAGATGTACAAGCAGTTGCAGCAACTAAGCAGGGAGATGTACAAGCAGTTGCAGCAACTAAGCAGGGAGATGTACAAGCAGTTGCTACTACTAAGCAGGGAGATGTACAAGCAGTTGCAGCTACTAAGCAGGAGATGTACAAGCAGTTGCAGCTACTAAGCAGGGAGATGTACAAGCAGTTGCTGCTACTAAGCAGGGAGATGTACAAGCAGTTGCAGCAACTAAGCAGGAAGATGTACAAGCAGTTGCTGCTACTAAGCAGGGATATGTATAAGCAGTTGCAGCTACTAAGCAGGGAGATGTATAAGCAGTTGCAGCTACTAAGCAGGGAGATGTATGAGCAGTTGCAGCTACTAAGCAGGGAGATGTATAAGCAGTTGCAGCAACTAAGCAGGAAGATGTACAAGCAGTTGCAGCTACTAAGCAGGGAGATGTATAAGCAGTTGCTGCTACTAAGCAGGAAGATGTACAAGCAGTTGCAGCAACTAAGCAGGGAGATGTACAAGCAGTTGCAGCTACTAAGCAGGGAGATGTATAAGCAGTTGCAGCTACTAAGCAGGGAGATGTACAAGCAGTTGCTGCTACTAAGCAGGGAGATGTACAAGCAGTTGCTGCTACTAAGCAGGGAGATGTACAAGCAGTTGCTGCTACTAAGCAGGAGATGCAAGCAGTTGCTGCTACTAAGCAGGGAGATGTATAAGCAGTTGCTGCTACCGAGCAGGGAGATGTACAAGCAGTTGCTGCTACTAAGCAGGGAGATGTATAAGCAGTTGCTGCTACTAAGCAGTGAGATGTACAAGCAGTTGCTGCTACTAAGCAGGGAGATGTATAAGCAGTTGCTGCTACTAAGCAGGAGATGTATAGCAGTTGCTGCTACTAAGCAGTGAGATGTACAAGCAGTTGCTGCTACTAAGCAGTGAGATGTATAAGCAGTTGCAGCTACTAAGCAGGGAGATGTACAAGCAGTTGCAGCTACTAAGCAGGGAGATGTATAAGCAGTTGCTGCTACTAAGCAGTGAGATGTATAAGCAGTTGCAGCTACTAAGCAGGAGATGTACAAGCAGTTGCAGCAACTAAGCAGGAGATGTATAAGCAGTTGCAGCTACTACAGGAGATGTACAAGCAGTTGCAGCTACTAAGCAGGGAGATGTACAAGCAGTTGCAGCTACTAAGCAGGGAGATGTACAAGCAGTTGCAGCTACTAAGCAGGGAGATGTACAAGCAGTTGCAGCAACTAAGCAGGGAGATGTACAAGCAGTTGCAGCTACTAAGCAGGGAGATGTACAAGCAGTTGCAGCTACTAAGCAGGGAGATGTATAAGCAGTTGCAGCTACTAAGCAGGGAGATGTATAAGCAGTTGCAGCTACTAAGCAGGGAGATGTATAAGCAGTTGCAGCTACTAAGCAGGGAGATGTACAAGCAGTTGCAGCTACTAAGCAGGGAGATGTATAAGCAGTTGCAGCTACTAAGCAGGGAGATGTATAAGCAGTTGCAGCTACTAAGCAGGGAGATGTATAAGCAGTTGCTGCTACTAAGCAGGGAGATGTACAAGCAGTTGCAGCTACTAAGCAGGGAGATGTATAAGCAGTTGCTGCTACTAAGCAGGGAGATGTATAAGCAGTTGCTGCTACTAAGCAGGAAGATGTACAAGCAGTTGCAGCTACTAAGCAGGGAGATGTACAAGCAGTTGCAGCTACTAAGCAGGGAGATGTATAAGCAGTTGCTGCTACTAAGCAGGGAGATGTACAAGCAGTTGCAGCTACTAAGCAGGAGATGTAAAGCAGTTGCAGCTACTAAGCAGGAGATGTACAAGCAGTTGCTGCTACTAAGCAGGAGATGTGATAAGCAGTTGCTGCTACTAAGCAGGGAGATGTACAAGCAGTTGCAGCTACTAAGCAGGAGATGTAAGCAGTTGCTCCCACTAAGCAGGAGATGTAAGCAGTTGCAGCTACTAAGCAGGAGATGTAAAGCAGTTGCAGCTACTAGCAGGAGATGTATAAGCAGTTGAACTACTACAGGGAGATGTACAAGCAGTTGCGCTACTAAGCATGGAGATGTATAAGCAGTTGCAGCTACTAAGCAGGGAGATGTACAAGCAGTTGTAACTACTAAGCAGGGAGATGTACAAGCAGTTGCTGCTACTAAGCATGGAGATGTACAAGCAGTTGCAGCTACTAAGCAGGGAGATGTACAAGCAGTTGCAGCTACTAAGCAGGGAGATGTACAAGCAGTTTCTGCTACCAAGCAGGGAGATGTACAAGCAGTTGCAGCTACTAAGCAGGGAGATGTACAAACAGTTGCTGCTACCAAGCAGGGAGATGTACAAACAGTTGCTGCTACCAAGCAGGGAGATGTACAAGCAGTTGCTGCTACTAAGCAGGGAGATGTACAAGCAGTTGCAACTACTAAGCAGGGAGATGTACAAGCAGTTGCAACTACTAAGCAGGGAGATGTACAAGCAGTTGTAACTACTAAGCAGGGAGATGTACAAGCAGTTGCTGCTACCAAGCAGGGAGATGTACAAGCAGAGGCTGCTACTAAGCAGGGTGATACAGCAGGTGAGTGACACCCTGGCGTATACTGCTGCATTAAACACAAAAAATGCGTCTCTAAGGCGTCAAATAATTCCATTATTTTTCATTGTGTTCGAGGAGACTTGACTCTGTGGAACTTGTGGCTGATGATGCTACTGTGTTCCTTACCTGGCTTGTCATGCCATCTGATGCTACTGTGTTCCTTACCTGGCTTGTCATGTCATCTGATGCTACTGTGCTCCTTACCTGGCTTGTCATGTCATCTGATGCTACTGTGCTCCTTACCTGGCTTGTCATGTCATCTGATGCTACTGTGCTCCTTACCTGGCTTGTCATGTCATCTGATGCTACTGTGTTCCTTACCTGGCTTGTCATGTCATCTGATGCTACTGTGTTCCTTACCTGGCTTGTCATGTCATCTGATGCTACTGTATTCCTTACCTGGCTTGTCATGTCATCTGATGCTACTGTATTCCTTACCTGGCTTGTCATGTCATCTGATGCTACTGTAATCCTTACCTGGCTTGTCATGTCATCTGATGCTACTGTGTTCCTTACCTGGCTTGTCATATCATCTGATGCTACTGTGTTCTTTACCTGGCTTGTCATGTCATCTGATGCTATTGTGTTCCTTACCTGGCTTGTCATGTCATCTGATGCTACTGTGTTCCTTACCTGGCTTGTCATGTCATCTGATGCTACTGTGTTCCTTACCTGGCTTGTCATTCATCTGATGCTACTGTGTTCCTTACGTGGCTTGTCATGTCATCTGATGCTACTGTAATCCTTACCTGGCTTGTCATGTCATCTGATGCTACTGTGTTCCTTACCTGGCTTGACATGTCATCTGATGCTTCTGTAATCCTTACCTGGCTTGTCATGTCATCTGATGCTACTGTGTTCCTTACCTGGCTTGTCATGTCATCTGATGCTACTGTGTTCCTTAACTGGCTTGTCATGTCATCTGATGCTTCTGTAATCCTTACCTGGCTTATCATGTCATCTGATGCTACTGTGTTCCTTACCTGGCTTGTCATGTCATCTGATGCTACTGTGTTCCTTACCTGGCTTGTCATGTCACCTGATTCGCAAATAATGAAAATCATAATCTTCACACCTGTTGGTTCGTCTAGACTTTCCGTAACTCTCCCAGGATATATTAACTTCCCGTAACTCTCCCAGGATATATTAACTTTCCGTAACTCTCCCAGGATATATTAACTTCCCGTAACTCTCCCAGGATATATTAACTTTCCGTAACTCTCCCAGGATATATTAACTTTCCGTAACTCTCCCAGGATATATTAACTTTCCGTAACTCTCCCAGGATATATTAACTTTCCGTAACTCTCCCAGGATATATTAACTTTCCGTAACTCTCCCAAGATATATTAACTTTCCGTAACTCTCCCACAATATATTAACTTTCCGTAACTCTCCCAGGATATATTAACTTTCCCTAACTCTCCCACAATATATTAACTTTCCGTAACTCTCGCAGGATATATTAACTTTCCCTAAC